>WMKJ01000098.1:0-48146 GCA_009733715.1 Herpomyces periplanetae | reverse complement strand
TGTGGCCCCGTTTGAATACCAAGTTAACTGTATTAAATGAAGAAGATGCCACAAACGTCCAGTCAGTGTCCAATATACTATTGGACGAAACCAATCATTCATCTGAAATTTCTAGTGTCGAATATACATCAGCGGCACCGAGAAGTTATGAGCCCAATAGTACAGCGTGATCATTGCAAGAAGAATCGATTAATGTTGAATCTAAAATCTCAGGGGATGTAAGAGCCAATAGTGTATCGGAAGAACAATGTCATGAAAAAAGCGATTGAAGTGATTATGATGATCCTTATATGGTGAAAAGGAAGATTTGGGATTCTGAGGGGGAGTTTGTTGTTTGGAAAATGGTATGGAAATTGGAGGCGAGTGGGGGGTTTCATAGGCCCGACCATCAGATGGGAATGTATGGGCAGCTGTATTGGTGTTGCTTGAAAGGGGATCGATTGTAGAAGATTGAGAATGTAGGATCTTTCTTAGGGGACACTGATGGAAGGTAAGTTCTGTGAAATAGCATGGACACGATTTTGAAACGCAGTCACATTTGCAGGGAGGAACACGGTGACCACAATTTTGTACACACGGGCAGATCCCTGGGATAATATTATGAAGATTATTGGAGAAGGGAGGACTCGCAACGAGATTATTCTTCATGGTAGGACTCAATTCTGAGAGTGAAATAGTCGCCGGTAACACGACAGGCCGTGATGAAGTTAACGGAGGATTTGGAGTTGAGAGAGGTGGTGATGAGTAGTAGATTGGGGAATGAGATGGATTTTTTGCGTGAAACTTTGCCCAGAAGCGGATGCGATGCATGGTTAAAATGTAACAAATAGTAAGGGAAGAGATTAAAAGTGTAGTTTGGTTACGACATTAGGGTGGGATGATCACAGACGGGTAAAAAGGGCTCTATGAGAGGGGAAAGGAGCCGGGAAGAGTTAAAATCAGTGATAAGAGAAAAATGAAGTTAGGATGGGGATTAGAGTTGTGACAAATGGACGATGCGATGAGAGGGAATTGTAAAAATGAGAAGGGGTTATTTTGGGAAAATGGTGGTGAGGGTGTGAGGGAAGATTCGTTGAAAGGTTTGAAGGGGGTTGAAGTAAAAAGACAAACGATTTCATGTGGGTAGAGAGTTGTGGGGATAAAGGGAGGGGTTAAGAGGGGAAGAAGAAGAAATAAACTACATGGCAATGGTAAGAGTGAAATGGATGAGTATAGGATGAGCTGGGGCTGCGTCATCTTGGAAATGAAGAATATGGAATAGTGAAAATGACATGAATGGGAAAGGGACTGGGAAGTGGTGGTAAGGGAAAGGAGGGAAAATGAGAATAGGTTGGGGTAGACGGGGAGAGGAAAGGCGAGGGGTATGAAGAAGGATGGGTAGTGGAGGAAAAAAAGAATGAAGGGGGGTTAGTATAAGTTAGCTACGGAGAGCACGCAAACGTTCACCTAGTTCATCTTCCTCGATATGGGTGGGTTGAGAAAGAGTGGAGAGGGGTAAGGAGTTAGCGGAAAGTTCATTACGAAGTTCAATGCCGGCTTCGTCGGCGGTTTGACTGATAAGTAAATCAACATCTTCTTGTGGAGCGGATATAGCAGTGGCAGATGACGTAGCATTCTCATAGTAGGATGTAGCGACATCTAGATCATCGAATTGAGACTCGAAGCGATCCATTATGGCAGATATACGTTCGAGATCCATAGATTTCATAGCAACGTCCATTCCACGAACAACATTTGCCATACTGGAGGAAACAGAGCGCATTGTAACGGCGGTCTGAACACGGGAAGAAACGGCGTCGATACGAGATTGGAGTTTGAGCAAATTTAAGCGTTCGGTTTGCTTCCGAATGGCATTTTGGGCGTAGATCCGGGCAATTTCAGAGTTACCTTGTTGAATAGCCTATAGATGAATTAATGTTAGAGAGAGAAAGTGATGGTAAAAATTTTAGAAATGAAACCTTTTTAAGTTTTGCACGTTCTGTTTGCTCATCTTTACCGGCACGAACGGCTTGACGACTAAGTTGTTTAGCGGTGAATTTGAGATTGAATAAAGTTTTTTCAAGGCTGGACATGACTGAAAAGAAATGATAGTGGGTATACAAAGGTAGGTGTTTAAAAGGAAAATTGGGAAACGAGAAAAAAAGGAAGAATTAACTGGTTAATACACGTAAGGATGAGAAAAAAATGTGTAAAATGCACGGAGATGTGACGAAGCGAAGCGAGATGGAATGATTAGTCATCGACCTGGGACGAAGGGGTGGGAGGAGAGGAAGATGCATAGGCGCATGCACATGCATACACACGCACGCACACGCATACGCACGCGCACACGCACACGTAGGGGGAGGAGGAAATGGAGCTAGAGTAATGATGATGACGACAAGTATGGAGAGAAAGATAAGGGATTGAAATAGAAATGGATTATGAGAGGGAAGTATAATGATAGACACGTTAACGGATGTCTCATGATAGGGTGAAGGATTAAGGGAAGGAATTGCGTAGTTGCATGAATTTGGGAGTGACAAAGGGCTTAGAGAAAGGTGAATGATGGAGGTAGAGTGGAAGAACGGGTAAGGGAACTAATGAGAGTGTAAGAAGTTACATTTTACGGTAATGGAGGATTAAACAACGGGAATAGATTAGAAGGATTAAGTGATGGATTTGGGGAAGGGAAGGGGGAGGAAGAGGGGTGAGACTGGGGGAAAAGCACCGGGGCCGGGGCCGGGGCCGGCATCGGCACCGGTACTGGCACGGCACGGGCATCCGTTCGCACAATGGTGGGATGATTAAGCGAAATACAAGATTCTTTGGGCTTAAGGATATTGCTAGTTAGCAAAGTTGGTTTCAGGTGGGTAAGATTGTATTAGAAATAAATACGCAAATGGCTATTCTAAGCTTCTAAATTATCAATAGACGTAAAGGTGATACAAATATCGTGGGGAGATTTTGGTAAACGACAGCGGGAATTGTTGAAGAGTTTGTTAGGATGTTTAACAGATTACCAAGACAATGTAATGTAGCGTTAGATGATACAAAAGCTGGTGATATACAAATTACGTATGCTACGTAAGAGTAACGAGAAAGCGTACTAGGAATTCTATAGAGTGAGTGAATAAATTATTATTAAGGTAGTGTTAAACTTGGATAAGTAATGGTCAAAGAGATTTTAGGTATCAAAGCCGGCCTGAGTACTTGAGTTGAGTGGACTGTATTACAGAGTAGTTGGGAGGTTGTAGATGATTAGGAAAAGCTTACGTTATGAAGAAATATTTATGGCATAAAATTGTCATGCAAAATTTACCGTGATGGAAGAGTCATGGTTTGGGGAGTTGAAGAGGAGGGGGGGTTTGGTTAAGCTTGAGGGAGATAATCAAAGATATGACCAATGAAAAAATTGGAAGGGAGGTATGGATGAGAAGATAGGTTGATGGACGAGTGAACAGTTGTCGGAGGGAATCAAGCTGCTTAATCGCCGTATTACTAGTCCAGAATCATCTGATACCTGACTAACCAAACCCAGTCAATTAGTAAGATCAGTGCAGTGGCCAGGATATTTTGAAATTAGTGTAAAGCGTGTGATGGCTTGAGCGGAGCAGAGTTACTTCTCTTAATCATTCTATCCAAGTTATTATGCTGGTATTAAGCCTAAGCCATATTAATTACGTTAACGATGTTTTTGTCATTTTTAAAACATAACACCCCTTGGCATTGAGAATTGATGGCATGAGACCCAAATGATTTCCTGACTTTTCGAGGTTTACCCATCAATAGGAGTGGACACGCCTGCACGCGCTTGTATACCTGGTATACTTTTTTAAACGTAATTATGAGCATATCCTGGAAATCATAATTTTGTAACGATAAGTTAATTGACTAAATAACTCTTATTCTGGGGTGTTTTACTGGCTGAAATTCGTGTGAAATTGGTGGCATTTTAGGCGTTAACTACATTAGCACACGATCAAGAAAGCCAGAATTGCCTACTAGCTGATTATTACCGCTAAATTGAACACAACAGGGCATGGGATGGGGTGGTGTGGCGTGGCGTGGCGTGGGATAGGATGACATAGCATTGAATAAGATGGGTTGGGATAGCATATCATGTAAAGTCCGGCATAGTGTTGCATAGTATAGCATGGCATGCCATGGCATAGCACAGCATGGCATGGCACATTATACTATACTATGTTATGTTGTACTATTCTATACACTATACTATACTATACTTAGTATACCATACTATACTACACGGTACAGTACTGCATTGTACTGTACAGTACTGTACTATACCACACACTATACACCATACTCCAAACACCACACGACGCCATTCCATGCCACCCCACGCCACTCTACTCCACTCCACTTTGCCATCTCTATTTTCATCCCTTCCGCCACCTCATCCCATCCCCTTCTCCCCTCCTCCTCTCCCCTCCTCTCCTCTCCTCCCCTCACCTCACTTCTTCCACCCCCCGGCTTTACTTCGGCAAACCATAATCTTATCTAATCCCCCAATCCTTATTCCTTATTCCTTACTATTACATAATCCTTGTCGATTCTTTGATTATTTAATCTCCTTGGTCCGCTCTTCTCCAAGCTTTTCTCTTCGTCCTCCCTTTTCTCCCCGGCTACCCTTCTTCCCACTAAAATTTGCCATATAATAAGCTAAGCTTTTCATATTTCCATTACTTATCCTTCATATTATACTTCTCTTTTCCTTCAATTCTTCTCTTCTCCTCAAAAGTCACCCTTGTTACTCACAACAATCTTCCAAGCTTTACTCTGATATTACATTTTCCTTTGGCCGCAATACCCTTTACGCACTTACCACATTTCCCTTTCCCTTGTCAAATTGTCATTTTACGTTGTCTTGTTGGCCAATTTTATCTGCTGTAATCGAAGCAGCGTCCTTTTTTTCTTTTTTCTTCATTTTGACATTGTCATCCTCGGTTTTTAGATTTTCCTTTGCTGACATTATCATATTTCCAAGTTTTACTGCCTACTACCATACCATACAATATCATACCATACCATACCTCACAGCACTGTACCCATATCACACTACACCACTCAGTACAGTACAGCACAGTACCATACCCCCATACCTTACCTTACCATACCTTGCCCATACCACACCATACCATACCTTACTATACCGCACGCTCGCTCGCTCCACTACTTCTAACCCCCCTCTTCCCCTCCCCCTCTTCTATTCCTTACCCCACCCCTCACAAGGCTTACACTAGCCAAAAAGATTCTCTCATACTGTAATATTGCCCAAATTTTTTCAATGCAACACATATTCTCTGCATCACCTTTAAAGAAAGCTTTGGCATCATCTGCCATTGCTTCAAATACACGTGTAAGTTTATCTTCTCATAACAACCCTTATGTTGACTTACACATCCATCATTTTCGATGATGATGATAACGACACACGGTAAACTTGAATACAACTGACATCGACATACCCACGCATAGGAATCCAATATTGAAATGAGTTAGTCATCTAGTTAGCGTATACTTTTATTCCGTTACATTACTCGTTTCATAGGCTTACACAAACTTCAAATCTTACTTTTCTTTCTTCGTCCTCCCAGGCTTGCGTGAACATCTCCTCGCTGCACACGCTGCTCAAGCCGTTCAACAAAAACAACAGCAAACTCCTACGTCTTCTCATGCTCAGAACACCACATCTTCTCCGACATCTCACTCACACATACCAACGGAAAATAATATAGATCCTGCCATTGCCGGACCTCCAACTTATCCTCCATTACCCACCCCGCAGACAACTTCATCCCCGATACCCGTAAATGTAACTACGGCCAGTGCTGTTGTTACAACCGAAGCTTCGCTTCAACAATCTTCGGCTGCTCCCCTCACCAGCATAACGTCGGCGACCTCTCAACATCCACCTCAAGCGTCAAGTACGGCTGAAGTTCGTAATACTACCGAACCACGCAAGGGGAGACGTGAATTATCAACGTCAAAACGGGCAGCGCAGAACCGAGCAGCGCAGGTAGCGTTATATTTTACCTTTTATTTACATTTTGAGTTTTACTCATTAATGAATGAATTAATACATGGAAATACCATTGGCAACTCATCCTCTTCAGTCCATGATCAGGTTGAGTTTTCGAGGTGTATTTGTATATGCGCTTGTCGTGTTCCATTAATTTGTTCTTCCGTTCATCTTGTCAGTCAATTTGTCCCCTCTGAGAATTTTTGACTAACTTCAGCTCATCCTTCCTCCGAGTATTTCGGTCGTTCTACATACATATTATCCTTTCAGCGAGCTTTTCGTCTGCGCAAAGAAGAATATATTCGAACCTTAAAGGATCAGGTGAAGGAGTTTGATACCGTTATCGAAAATTGCAAGAATTTGCAATCCGAGAATTATATGCTACGTGAATATGTTCTTACGCTTCAGGCCAAATTGTTAGATTTAGCGGGGGATTATCCCATTCCACCTGCGGCCGTTCAACTTACCCAACCCGTTCCTCGATCTGATATTCATGTTATGGAGAACGTATCGGAAACTTCCGTGGCTATATCAGCTCACGCCGCCGATCAACTTCAAGCGGCAGCAGCTGCAGCTCAAGCAAGTGAGTTTGCCGAGGAAGTTAAAGCTTCCACTTGCGCGTAGAATATGTATTGTTTATTTTATCTTTGATGTCACTTTTTCCCCCATATCCCTTCCTGCTGCTGTCTTTCATTTTGGCTTCTCTTCCATCCAAAATTTCACTTTCTCCTCACCCCTCTCCACTTCCTCCTTATGCCATGTTAGTTCAAGTCTGTCGCATTTACATTCTCATGCATCCGTTGGACTTGTTAGCCCTTTTTTTTCTCTTCTAGAAATCTTATCTAAAATTTGGATGAACAGTAGGAAACACGCGGCTTACCGAGTGAACTGTTTGAGCAGAGTTCATTCTCATATTTCTTCTGTAATTTGTCTTGCCTTTTTTTTTGTATAGTGAGCTCGCTATTTGCTGCCGGTCGTTAAACCCGGGATTTTTCGCTACTCTCATTTGATTGCCGTGTGTTTCATCGCCCGTTCGTCAGCCTGCCCGCCTAGCTTATATCTGGTTTTTATTCCCTTTGTTTTTTATCGCTTCCTCGTCATTTTACTCTCGCTCGAGCCGCCTCCCGCGCGTACTCTACCCATCTGCCCCACTTACAACTATTTCCACTCTCCGCTCCCGTCCGTCCACCCTATTCATGATTATAGTCCCATAGACATTTTAAGAATCACCTACCCGTTAAATCGTAGCATGCTTTACCGGACAAAATTCTTCCATAACCTCTACTATATCCCGAGTCTAGTTACTCCCTTTTTTTCCCAAGCCGGCGAACGGATATGCGAAAATAATTGAGTTTGTACGAGATAAACAATAGTCAAAGTAAAACCCAACTTGATTCTGCAAGAGTAAGACTAAGAGAAGCATGCCACAAGAAAATTCAACGTAGCAATACACGTTTATTTTTTCGCATTTGCTGCGGCTTCATCGTCCTTGGCTGACTCACGCTTAGCACGAACGCCAACAAGCCGAGCAGATGAACGAGCTAAGCGTAAACATCGATACACTCCGGCATTCTTATCGTTATCCTTAGCAATTCCAGCCGGTATAGAAGCTTTGGCATAATCGGCAATTTTGCCAATATTAACTTTTGTAGTGTTGGTAATCGGCATCGATTCGCGTAACGACGTAACCAAAGGAATACTTCGGGCTTTTGCTGCAGACACCAAATCATCCGATGAAGTTGAATGAGATGCTTTAGTAGACTTGCCAGATTTACTGGAAGATCGGGGAAAGAGAATTAATCGTTTTGTATAATACTCTTTCAAACGTTGAACGTTAGCATCGATGGAGTCTTTGGATAGATTCGTTCTTCGAGCATCGACCGCAATTCCAATAGTATGCGCCAATCTCCGTGGAATTCCTGCAGCTTTCAATTCATAAAGTGAGAATCCACGGCCTGCTCTCACACGTCTATTATACTTCAACGTAGGGCAGTGCACTATGGGACGAAGTATGTCGATTGGACGAGGTGCAAGTTTATTCGCTTTAATATCACGAGCATGACGGCGACGATTTTTGCGACCGGGCTATACACGCGTGTGCGTTCCAATTCACGTGTAAATATTCACGCGCAAAAAAATGTTGAGTTAACGTGCCCTGACCCGACTGTATAGCGCTGCGCTGCGCAGTGCTGCCCTCCATCAATGTGTAGCGTTAAACTAACCTGATTGAAATGGACGCGAACCCGACGTTGCCAATCCTTGTGAAAATCTGTATCATTGACACGTTAAAAGGTAAACTTTAATCAATGAAATAGACTGCAATTAATTTGAACCCAAAAACAAAATCCCCTCAGTTCATCAACTTATGTCTTGATGTTGTATCCATATTCATATAAACGTACGATTATTAGGTACTTGATTATTGTGTCTGATAGCCTATAAATTTCATCCCCAGAATATCATGTTAAATAGCTTTCATACGTGAAAGTGTACTACTACTACAGTTGAAATGAAATAATTCCCGAAAAAATTCCGAGTTATTCCTTTAACCTTTACCAAATCAACAAAGTGAAAAAAACTTACCATTTTATTCGAATCGTGAAGAATGTAGATAAACCCCACGTGCAAAAAAATTAATCAAATAAATTAGGAAAGGGGAATTTCACCTAGAGTAAATTCTGCCTGCTATCAAAGTGAGCAGAGAATTAAAGAAAACTAACAATGGGATGGTGATGGTGATGGTCTTCGCCGTCATCACCATCACCCCCTTCACCTGATCTTCCTCCCCACAAACCCGCCGCGCCTTGCCCACCAAATTAAGCGAGAAATCTTACCTAATACCCGGACTATGAGTCGGCACCTTACGTCATGTTTCCCGATGACTCGGAAATGAAGAGTAAATATGAAACAGCCGAGATAATCTCTCGGGGTAAATCTTGGCGGGAGGGAGTAGCCGACTTGGGGCCGACCCGACCAGTTTGCCGAAACGTTTTTCCGCACGTTCCGATTTAAGAGCCTCACGTTCGCTCGTTTTTTTTGGCAAATTTCTCTACTTCATTTTCTCTTCGTTTTACCTTTTTACGTTTTTTTTTGGCGTTTTGTACTCTTATTGCCGCTAAAAACTTTCATCTTCCATCAATTCTCTCATTTCATACCCGTTACCCGCTCTTGGATCCACCTGTCCTTCTCCACGCCCCCCCTCCTCTACCCGGTCCACGCGTTACGTCTAGCTGTCAAACTGCTTTTAACGTGATTAAACTTATTCTTTTTTCCTATTTCACTTATCTTGTCCGCATAACCTTCTTTCTATCTTATCATCTTCCTTTCATGAGCTTATTTTACACCCAAACTTTTAACCATCAAACAGGATTAATTCTTAACCCTTCACACTGTCGTGTTTCCTTTTCTTTTTTTTTTCCCTACTGTTCCTTAGCGTGTGTGTGTGTGTGTGTGTGCGTGTATTAACCTCCTTCCCTTATTCTTCCGCCTGTCGCGGGCGTGCACATGTGTGTATACACGTTTGCACACACACACACTTTCCTCTTATCTCCCTACTCTCTTCCCATTTCCAATAGCCTTTTTGTCATCGACCTTCTTTTCCCGTACTAGTCTACTAGCCTAACACAGCTTATCATTCACATTCTTTTTCTTCCCTTCATTTTTCTGATATTCATGCTCTATACCGTCCTTGGCTGGTCTTTTTCACCGGACCTGGCCTTTACTCATACACTTTCACATACGCGTATAAGCCAACCATTTCTATCATTTTACTCGGCCTTCCCGCGCCAACCCTACCCGTATTTTTTTTCTAATTTATCCACACTATTTCCTCGTATTAATTCGATAACACTCACAATACTTTCAACCTGTCATGGCGTCCAATCGGAACTATGACTTTCTCGTACGTTTTAACCCGCTTCACCACTCAGCTAAACTTCCTCCACTGCCTATCGCTTAAACTTGTTACTTACACTCTATCCAATTGTCGTCGTCGTCGCCGCTCCTGCTGCCTCTCGTGTACAGCTTTGCTGGCTAACCGTTCGCTTAGATTAAACTTTTACTTATCGGAGATTCGGGCGTCGGAAAATCATGTTGCTTACTACGGTTCAGCGAAGATTCTTTTACGCCATCTTTCATTACTACGATCGGAATTGACTTTAAAATTCGCACAATTGACGTTGAAGGAAAACGTGCTAAACTTCAAATATGGGATACAGCCGGTCAGGAACGCTTTCGTACTATAACTACCGCGTACTATCGTGGTGCAATGGGAATTCTTCTGGTCTATGATGTGACTGATGAACGATCTTTCAGGAGTAAGTCTTCTTTTTATGTCCCAAGTTTTCTAACCTCATGTATGTACCCATCTCATTGGTGACTAATTCCGTTAGATATTGAACAATGGTTCAAAAATGTCCAACAACACGCTTCCGAAGGCGTCAATATGATGTTAATTGGTAATAAATGTGATTGGGAAGATCGTAGAGTGATATCGAAAGAACAGGGACAAGCTTTGGCGGATGATTTGGGAATTCCTTTCTTAGAAGTTTCTGCCAAAAGCAACATTAATATCGAACAAGCGTTTTATACACTAGCAGCGAAGATTAAGAAGCGTGTAATCGACACACGAAATAGTGAATCTCCATCTCTCGCATCACAAAGCGTTCCACTCTGGGATCAACGGGCAAACAGTGCATCAGGTGGAAATAGTTTTACGAGAAATTGTTGTTAACGTTGTTATACGCTCCAATAACGAAACTGCGCGATTGTCAAACGTTGTTCCTTGGATAAAATTTGCGCACGCGTGCACACGCGCGCGCTCCTTTCTACGCTGGAAGGTCGAAGCCCCATCTTTCATGGACCGATCGTATTTTCACATTTACGTTCAATTGCTGGCATGTGCACACTTACGATTCCGTTACAAGCTTGCGCTCACCTCGATTTCGGCACCGCTTATCCTCGTGTACACGAATATAATATACTTGGTTGCCGTTACTTAGTTCCTCATAATCAATATTTTCAATCGCACTTCGTACGCACGCAGGCACATGCGCGCTTGCTAGTATACGTGCGCACTATATGCATGCATCAACGTATCTCATTAGCTTTTTTACTGATCGCTCACGTTTACTGCGTTACACCCCAACCCGCCAGTGTACGAGGTTGACGATGAAAAATGTGCATATACACTGTTGGCGTTAGTATCCCCAAATTTACGCGCTAGTCTACTATTTTCTTCCCTTCGTACTCGTAAATAGTATATGTATTTACAACGCTTCGGTGCAGTGTGCTCGAGCGCAAAAGTTGGGCGAATGGTACGATACGATAACACAAGTTTACACAAAACTATACTGACAAATAATAACATGCACGCATTAACACACCATATTTACATGGGTACAACGTGCTCAAACTACTAGGCTAAATGAGCGTTTACTTCACACGCCCACCCTGGAATCTTCTCACCACGCTGGCCACATTTAACCGTTAACTCTGTTTCACCGAGTCCCGTCAGGGCTACATCACGAAGAAACTTTTGCTTGGACATCCAACCTGCATTAGCTCGGTCACCCGGGGAAAGCTGTAGCATAGGCAAGAGAAATTCCGTCGCCTCTTCCGCTTGTTTGCGCGTAAAGTGATACTTTTCAAGTAAAACATCCCGTAAAGGCCAATAGCGTAATCGATGGATATTCCGTAATTCTCCACGCCGGTTAAAAATTTCCGGCGAATACTTCCCCGATAATGATAATGAGCGTGGAAATGGTCCGAGTAATTCGATAATCTGTGCAATGTGATCATCATCTTTGCCATATTTAGTGCCCAATTGTGGATCAAACAAGTAGTCTCCCGTAATCAATTCAAACACCTTTATCGTATACGCGTACGTGTCAGTCTTAATCCTACCACTTTCCAAGTGTGCCTGTACAGTTGCGTACAAAATAATCCACTCCACTTACCATACACGCCATACTCCAAACATCCGTACTCGCACCCCAACGGGATCCCAGTATAACCTCGGGCGAGCGGTACTGTCTGGTTTGAATATCACTTGTAAAATGGTGTGATACCCAGCACGCATTCCCTAGATCTGCAATCTTAACCGATATTATCGTGGATGATGGTGTTGGTTTAGCCGCCGCTTTTTCCTTTTTCGATTGCCCAATATCCATACTAGAAATGTCTTTGGTAAGAACATCGCTTAACGCCAAATATGTAAAATCAGCCTGTGAAACTCTCCCTCAGTGTGTGCGCGTGCCCAAACACGCTTACGGGTACGTCGGCGGCAACATCTGTGCCTGAAATGCAAAACAAAAAATTACATCCTAACTGTTGTCCAGTTCCATGGATAAGTAAATGTATACGTACGCTGTCTTTTCACGTCTTCGCGGTGACTCTTCATCATCAGATGTACTCGTGTGCCGAGTACACTCATCCCACAATTTCCCTATAAGGTTGTTAGCATGACCAGTTCCTGAGAAACTCCCCACACTCTACAATCAAGTTAAATCCCAGTAGCTTACCCATATCAGCATCAAGTGGACTAGGAAGTGGTTTACTGCCCAGGATTAATGTGCGGCGTCGTCTTCGCCCGTTTGGATTATCCTCTTTCAGCTTATTTACATCATCGCCCACATAATTCTTCACGATAGCCTCAACATCACCCAGTTCGATCAGCACATTCTCGGGTTTCAAATCTGTATGGATAATTCCACACTCTCGATGCAGATAGTCCAGTCCCAGTAAAACTTGCTTGGTAATTTGTTTAACGAGAGGAATCGGGATACCTCGATGATTCCATCGCTTGATTAAACCTAATAAATTCTCACCCAGTACTTCGAACACCATACAGACATGATTTCCGTTTGGTCCGACGTGAGTAAATGAATCTAGTAGACTTACAACATGCTTGCGTCCTGGATGATTTTTATTTGCACACACTACTCGATGTAACAGCTTGATTTCATCGCAAGCCGTTTCAGAATAATGAGAAGCTGAACGAACAACCTTCAGAGCAACATGTTTGCCCGTTATATTATCCCGAGACAGCCAAACTGTTGAGAAGTGACCCCAGCCTAGTTTCCGTAATACCGTATACTTGCCGTCCTTGAATTGCTCGCCAACTTGAACAGGATGATATCCACCATAACAGTAATCATCCGAGTCTTCTTCATCAGCCGTACTCCCCGGTTGTTTATCATCATCAGAAGTTGGAACGGATAGTGTAGGCGAGTGCGATACAATTTTCTTTGGCATAGTATCATTGTGCAAGTATTCCTCTTTCAGGCTGTTGAACCTTCAGAGTAAGGATGAAGGATTAACATGCGCAAAGGGGTTAAATAACGCATGTATAGCAAAAAATCCTCAAAAAGTTAGCGAGATATACGACAAAACTTGACAGAAGGTACGTAGAGTTGAAATGAAATCAGCTCGGCGAGTTCTCACGTATGTACGACAAGGCGTTACATACATACGTTGAACTCCAAGACAAATAATTGACGAGAAAAACACAATACCCAGTAGATTGGGCAGAACCTTGATCAGCGTTATCACCGTCAGGTGGAATATCATCGTCAGAGTCATTACTTTGCTTTAATTTCTGACCTTTTCGGCGTTTCTTGTTTTCTTTGCTGAATGATTTACGACGAGTTCCTCCCAAGGAATTGGAAGGTCTACCACTCATATTATCAAGATAGCTTGCCTTTCCAGTTGCCTTGACCATAACGGTAACGTTTACATTCCTCTGCCCTGGGAAAATCAAGCTGGAGGCTGCCACGCAAGATAATAGAAATGCCTAATGTGTCCTTTAAGCGAAGATGGAGCATACACGTACATATAACTAAATATATATATACATATGTATGTGTATGTAGGGGGGGAAATGTGCTGGGAATATTTTTTCCGTAAAATTAGGGTAAATTTTCAATGAGATTAACCCGTCAAATGAAACGGAATAATCAAAGTAAATGCCAGTTGAAAAATGTTTGAGTATATACGAGTGTAGAATCAAAAATATGTGAAAATAAATTAGCAAAAGAACAGAAACGAGATGATTGGCCAACGCGTATGACTATTTAATTAACCCTGTCGTAAACTGTAAACCAGACGCGATGAACTTGAACAAAATCACCCCTTCTCCACTATCATAAAGTAAAATAACCGCAGATCGTACAAGATTTGTGTGAAACGAAAACGAGAATAAGACCATGAAAAATTTAGTGCCGACTCACAAACGAGATTTCAACCCCGAACGACTCCGCCCGCATCACATGTTGCTGAATAAGCCGCCGCCGATGTCCGGAGCCGGGTGAATAAAGATCCGCCTATAGGAAAAAGGTTAACCGGATAGGGTTTAGCGGCTTGGCACGAGGAAGTGACTCTTCAACAAAAACGGTTTTACGAAGTGTGGCCCACAAAAGTCTCCACATTTTATAAACCTTCACCCCGGGAAATGTTGACGTCATAGGTTGAATTGATTTATACACATGTGTATGATGTCATTGTTGTAGTATTTAATTCATTTTTTGACTGTCAAATTAATCCATCTTTGTTCTTCCATTTCTGTCATGTTCAACATTTTGGCAATGACTGGAAGCAGCTGTTGCTGAAGTTTTCGATCTTTCTGCTCCAGAAATTGCAATATCACATTCTTAATGTATTCCGACTGTGTTAATAACTCTTCCGTTCTGTCTTTCATTCCATTCTCTATACACTCCCGCCCTTTATGCCCCACACCTTTTTGTAACACTGTATTCTCCATTCTATTTATTCCTAGTTTATCCCCTGCTTGATTCCCTTCGTTGCTACAACCCTCCAGCCCTGCTATAGACTTAGTATCAATTGTTTCTTTAGATCCCAATTGTCGACTTTTATCTTTATCATGGGTTGTTACACCTCTGAGTTGCTCAATCCGGTTGTGGGCATTTTGTAACTCTTTTTCCAAACTTATTACCTGAGCCTTCCTCTCATCAATTTCTCGCGTGTATTTCTCAAAGTTTTCCTTTGTTAACTCATCCCATTGTTTACGCCTCTCTTCGAATTCTTGCGTCATTTTTTCACATTCCAATTTTCCAGATCTTACTTCTTGTTCCGCTTGTTCACATCGCTTCTTCATACTTTCAACTTCCTTTCTTCGTCGGTTCTCCACCTCTTCAATTTGCTCTTCCATTTTATCCCGTTCTTCCTCTACCTTTATCAATCTTAATTTAACTTCTTTAACCCTATCCTCCACTCCATTTCTTGCATCTTTAAGTAACTCCCTCATTTTATTCGCTTCCCGATTTCTTTCATCTAACATTCGCTGAGCTTCTGTCAATTCTTCTACTAAGCTTTCATACTTTTCCCGCGATTCGTTTAACTGAACAAATAATTCCCGAATTTCACCTTCATGGTTTAAAACTGTCTCCTGTGTATGCGAAAATTGTGTTGTTTTGATTGCCAATTCCTGCTGTAATGATTCATTATCCGACTTCAATTTCGAAATAACTATTTCCAACTTTTCCTGCTTATCCCCACTGCCCTTAATTTGCCCTCGTAAGGCATCCAGCTCCACAGTTAATTGCTTCTGCGCTTCATTAGCCCGTGCCTTTTGTGAATTGATATTAGTTAATTCATTCCGAAGCTTTCGCTCCATTTCACGGCTGTCCTGGCACATTTTTCGAAACTTTTCCGCTGCTCCAGCAATTTCCTCATCCCGAACTTGCACTAACTTTTCAAGTGATACTATTTTGACTGTATTTTCCTTATCCCGTTTTTCAAGTGCTTCAAACCGTGCTTCTCGTGCCTCATTCGCTGCTCTTAATTCCTGTTCTTCCTTTTTGACTTTCGATAATTCGCCCTCAAGTTCCTCCCCATATTTTGTTAAATCACCTATCATTTTGGCCTGCGTTGTAACCTTCTGTAATCCACTTTCTACGTCCTTTTCCAAAACTTTAACCAATGCTAATAGCCTGTCATTTTCTTTTTCCTCGGCTTCCAATTCAGCATTTTTCTCAAATCCATTATTAGCTTGTTTATCTTTGTCCATTTCCATCTCTATTAACTTTTTCTCCAATGAGGATCGAGCCATAATCGATTGCTTAAGCTCATCCTTAACGCTAATCAGATCTTCCCCCAAAACTATTAATTCGTCCCGAAGACCAGCTATTTCTTCAATGAGATCTTCTTGATTAACTAATTTATTGCGAAGCTGATTTATTTCTTCCAGACGTTCGGCTGCCACTGAATCAACATTAAGTTTATCCAGCTTGATACTCTGTAATTGTTCTAGCAAAGGATCTTGCACATTAGACGGTTTTGCCGATTTCAATTTTTCATCAACTAAACTTGGGGAGACAGGGGAGGCATCTAATGATACTGCTTTTCCTGACGTAAACTTTCGATTCCTTTTCCGCCTATTCGATACATTTTGCTTGTTCTCTTTAAAAACATTGTCAGGTTTATCACCTTGCTTGTTGGCTTGATCTAATCGTTCTCGTAAAGTGCTAATTAAGTCACATGCAACTTCATAGCGTTTGGTATCGATTGTGTGTTGTTGGCGAATTTCTTGCAGTTCTAACTCTAAAGTTTGCAAACGCGAACGCAATTCTTTTTCCGTGGCATTATTGCCCGAACATGAAGCATCTATGCTGGGCGTTCCTTGGTCAATACGCGTTTGTACTTGCAACAGTTCAGATTCTAATCGCTCCTTTTCCGATTTTAAAATTAGTAATTCTTTATCGCGTTGATCAATTTCCGTTCTAAGGTGGGACAGAATGGAATCTGAGACATCAGACCTGGCATTATCATCGCTATTTAAGAGTTGTGGACATGACAAATTTTCCGTTAACTCATGGGCTGAATTTCCACTGGGTATAGAAGAAGAGGGACTAGTAGCGGATTGCATTTGTAAAGTGTGTTTAACATTTTCTAATTCTGCCGTTAGAGAATTGACTTGTTTCTCCATGTTTAATCTTTCATTGGAGACACGACGCAACTCATCAATTGCCAGATCTGATTTGGTGGTTAGTTGGCTTAAATAATCCAGAAAGGCTGAGCAATCATCAATTGTAACAAGGGGAGTGTTTTCGCGCAGAATTGTCTCAAAAGACTTAATAGAGGAAACTTTGGCATGAGTAGCACGGTATGAATTGAGGAGCTCTAGAAAAAGGGTTAGAATAACACACAAAACGCGTGGATAGGCTTTATATATACTAACCTGTATACATGTTTTCGTATATGTTGAGACGGTTAAGCTTTTTCCGAATATCTTTGGGTATATCGTTCACGGATGAATCTTGCAAGGATGGGGTAAGGTCTGGGTTGTTTTCATGGGTAAAGAAGGTTGAAGAATTTTCAGGCTTCATATATGGAGACGTAGGGTTAGAATCATCGGAGGGGATGATGAACTGGGACGGATCAATTGGGTCGATGGATAGGTTCTCAAGATCAGTATTTGAAGAAGTTAACAGGGGAGAATGGCCTTTATCATCTGAGCTAATGCGAGCAGATTGGGTTGCAGTAGTATCCTTGGATTGGCCATTTTTATCACCAGCATATCTAAAACGCTGTGTATTCGAGCCATGGTTTTAGCAAACGAAAAAATACACGTATAATTTAAACGGGTTGATGATGGTTAAATTTAGGTAGCAGGCTGTGTACTCGATTGCTCGAAACGTTTTAAATGGAGGGAACGAGTGGCTTACCTGAAACATATTCTCACCGCGTTAAAGCGAGAAATGAAAAGAGTGGACGTACGAGAAAACCTAACAATAATTTAATGGAATCAAATACACCGACAGACCAGATAATAGAAATTTTATGGTTTAATAGAGTGAGAAATACTCTAAGACTGGCATAAAGTATTGAAAAGTAATAATTGAGGTGAAACTATACACCTTCAAAGAAAATCAGAAGATTATCTTACACGATACTTTAAACGTGTAAAAACAAATGAAGAGATTAATGAAGTGTAAAACAATTTGGAAGATTTTACATAATTTACGCGTTACAATCAACCCTTTTAGAGTTAACTTAAAGCCGAAGATCGTGACACAGGATGGAGTGTGAGTATCACGTGATTGGATGAGGGGAGGGCAGATTGAAAAATATTAGCAAATGGTAAACGACTAGGGAGGTGTTATACGGGTGGATTCGGCAAGATTAGTTGCATAAATATCGGGGATTTGTTGGCGAATGAAGAGTAGTTTGGACATAAGAGAACCATGCACAAAGGCATTTACACATATATACACCTCTATCTATACAATCAACATAGGTACCGGTATCAACAACATTTCGGCAGCTGTAGTTGGGCATGGATTTACAATTATCCGGATTGCAGGATGAGTAAGCACTGGGCGGACGGGGCGGATGAGAAGAAGATTTGAGGGAGCGCGCAGAAACCAGATTGAAAAGGTCGGGAAAAGTTTTACGATACAATTTCTCGTGGGGGGGGATAATTCATTGCGGATTTTGGAGGGAGGGCAGATTTATGATTATAGTTTTAGTGGGATTGTTTTTGACGTGGTTGTAGCGGCAGCAGTAACGGCGGTGTAAGTATCTTATACAATACATGACAACCTTAACTTAATACTTGAGTGATGAAAATGGGTTAACATGATGTAGTGTACGATTATAGGTGGAAGCTACCGTCGAAGTGAAAAAGTAGAAATAGTTACTCTAAAGAGCTTGGGATACGTTCAAATGGTTCTCTTTGGATTGTGGAAACGGGTAAGTTCGATTTATTAGAAAGACCGTCAGGACAGTTGAGGAAAACAAAATGTATTATTACATGATGATAGTATTAAGTTTGACTGTATTCATATGAACGGAATGGATTTGGTGCAGCGGTGAATATTAAATATAGACTACAGGCTAACGCGTTTACTCGATGGTGTTGATAGAATGAGGGTGGGCCAGTGGCCAAATATGAGAAGTCATTATCGAGTGTAACGAATAAAATTGGCAAACTCTCCAATCGCAATAACTTATTGCGTAAGCAAGCACGAAAGTTAAAGATATCAATCTTGTTATACGGAACTTGCTTTTGGCTTTTATACACTATGGTGATTTTGTTTGCAGTTGGGGTACACAATGCTCGAATTGGACAATGTGTAGGAATACTGGTGACACCGTTAGTGTAAGTGAAAGATATAGATTGAGAAAGATAGAGATTTAGAGAACTAATATTATTATGATGCGAGTTTATGGTAGAATATACATATTACGAAGAACGGTTGCAGCAATTTATACTTATCGTATAAATAAAGCGGAAAGTCAGTTAGAAGAGTTAGAGAAGGAGCGCAACAATACGATTGAAGCTATCAAGCAAGAAGCCAGTTATAATACAGCGAAGAAACTTCTTGAAAAGTATGGAGCAGATGTTTCGGAAGATGAGGCTAGTGAAAAGAGGGAAAAACAAAGAAAAGGAATACAGAAAGTTGGATCGAAGGGGGAAAATAAAGATTGGGAGAGACGGACGGGAATTCCCCCGCCGTTAACAGCGAATATTCAGTACACAACAGATTATGATGCGTCGATGGGCGCTTATGGAGAAAGGGTGATATCACAGCACGGTGAACCCGGGACGGACATGGAGCGGGATACGATAGAGATTACAGAGGAGTTTGCGCCTAATGCATTTTCTGGATCACCGAATTGGGTTGGGTGGGGCGGAGAGAATGAATTTTACGCGGAACCACGATGGTACGATAGATTATTTGATGCATTATTAGGAGAAGATGAAACATTACCAAGATATCGATACGCACTAATATGCGAAGAATGTCGATTAGTTAACGGTCAGGCGCCACCGGGAACAAGGCAATTGGAAGATGTGGGACGATGGAGGTGCCGGGAGTGTAAAGCGTGGAATGGGGTAGTGAAGACGAGTGAGACTCTAATAGCCGAATTAAGGGGAACCAAGATGATGATGGAAGGGAGGGGAGAAGAGGAAGATATAATATCAAGAAATAGTGTAGAGAGTGAAAGGGACGAGGGGGAGGAAGAAGAGAAGATTTTAATAAAGGAAGAGGAAGTGGATGAAACGTTGGAAAAGGAAGAAGAGATGGAAGAAGATGAACAAATGGGAGAATGGGAAAGGGAAAAGGAAGTGAATGAACCAATGGATAAGGAAGAAGTAAATGAGAAGGGGCAAGAAAGAATCAGTAAATGGAAGAAGGGTGGGAAAGGTAGTGGAGGGCGTCGAAGGCGTAGATAAAATAAATCAAGGAACAGCACATAGTATAGGAAATAAAAGCAAAAAGCAGCGCAGCGTGCTATAGCATAATTAAATGAACATTAAGTAAAAAATAGATTGAAGACTAGAACCATTGAGCATAAGCCCAACGTAAACGACACACCACAGCATTTAAAGCGGGAAGAGTAGCATTAAAGTTCAAGAGATCATTGAGATCCTGGAGTAGATCCCGTTGGACACTTGCAGCATACTTTGCACGCCAGCCCGTTCCCGAAGCAAGAAACAAAGAAGACAAAGTATTCTTATTACAAACATGTAAACGAAGAAGATGCACAGAACAAATAATGCGACCATGATCCGTAAACGAAAGGTAACCAGGGCAACGGGGAGGGAGTAGTGGCGGTGGAGGCGGTGCTGCGCGAGGCGCGAGTGGCTGTGTATGCTGTGGCACAGCGGGGTTTTC
The DNA here is from genome assembly GCA_009733715.1 of Herpomyces periplanetae. NCBI lineage: Eukaryota > Fungi > Ascomycota > Laboulbeniomycetes > Herpomycetales > Herpomycetaceae > Herpomyces > Herpomyces periplanetae. The sequence continues at coordinate 27,482 of WMKJ01000098.1, read as the reverse complement.
CGGTAGCTGGGAGACGGGTGGTTGCCGGGGTGATAACTGTATAGTTTGTGTCAACACTCGATCGATGTTGCGAAGTTCGCGAATAAAAACTCCTTTACTGGATGCGATGCGAGAACCGCGGTGGAGGCGATTAGTGCTGTATATCCATTTCCACAGGGCAAAGCATATTAGTAGTCCTGGTGTAAGACCTACAAAGCCAAATACTAATTCTTGACTTCGCAGTAAATTGTCAATGCCTCCAACGGCGGTGTCTACGTCAACTTTGGTTTTCTGGATCAGTATAAGTAATGCTCGTACTAAATCACCCAGTAATGCCCCACGTAGGGGAGAGCGTAAATCTCGTTCGTATACCATTAATACAGGTGTTATATCACCTTCTCGCACTGCTTTGCGTATATCATTGTAATTTGTATAACTTGTTAATTCATTGGACTTTTCGTATTGTGCATCTTGTATGTTGGGCACGACTTTGCGAATACTTTCTCCCTTGTCAACTACAAAGTCCATTACCATCCGTTCCAAACTATTTCGATCCGTTTGCAAGCTATACTTGGTGATCATGCTAATTTCGCTGTTTTCATTATGACGAATAGTGTATAAAATTTTTTTAATGGGTGTGATTATCCAGTTGAATCCAAAGTTCATAATAGTTTCGACTGTTTCACTAGCCCACCTCACTATACCTTCACTTTCTCGTGTATAAAATCGTATAGTGCTAAACATTGTTATGCTACCCATTAATATTCTCATCCACCATTTTGTTAGACCTGTTGGTTCTCCCATTTTGCGTATTAATTGTTCCGCGAAAATTCGATACGCTGGAATAACTTGTCCAATTACTCGTGATAATTGCTTACCCGCTTCGTCCCGTGTAACTACGCCTGCGACATCGTAGCATTCATTATTAACATCCTCATCTCCGCCCCCGTTCCAATTGCTTTGTTGAAAAATGTATCGTGCATACGCATTTTCTCTTAAATTTTCTTCGAATATACTATCAAATTGCATATCACCGTCCCCATCCCAATTCATGCCAGTTGCTTCACTTTTATAACCCTCATTGACCCTTGAATAATCCTTTTTATCACTGTTTATACATGTTAGCAATGTTACCTCCACGCTCGCTAGCAATCCTACTGTGTGCCGTGCCAGATTTATTGATTTGAACTTTTGACCTTCTGTTATATCAAAAGGGAATCCTTTTTCATATTCTCCTCCCAGATTGTGCAACACTGCTAATGCCGTTGCATTAATATATTTAAACTTTTCAAGTTTTTTACGTCGATGTATCGCTTCCAATCGCGTAACCCGATACGGTCGTGTTAACAAATCGTGCCATGTACATAATCGTCGTGTTGCCTGAACATGTAAAAGTCGACCCGCTAATCTAATATATTGCTTCCACGATCGCCACACTAACCGTGTCCATTGGTAAATTTTCCCTACACCCGTTAAGCAACCTTGTTTAATCTTGCCTCGTACTCGTTCTGGTCCATTTAATTGCTTTCGCGCATCCCATTTGCCCCTTCTTGCTCCGTAAATTTCTCCATCCCTACTCCCAATATCTTGTTCCCCAATCCGTATATTGCCCTCAGTTTGATTCAGCGTTAAAAGTTCTAAACATCGGGCACCAATCTCTCGACATATATCATTCCACCATCGATAGACTCGTCCCGGAAGCAATTGCACCACGTAAAACAATGTTAACCTTTTACTCATGAGAACTCCATCGTAAAATGTTATTTGCTCAGATACCGAAATACTAACGTCCAACAGAACGTTCATACACAATGCCAACGTAACGGTCGCCGCTTTTGCTATACATAGCCACTCCAAAATATCTTCCGCATTATCATCAGCCCCTGCTCTTCGTAATCTTGAATTATTCTCTGTTAAAGTTTTGCGTAAACTCAACACCGTTTTCTCGTTTAGTCTTCTCACGCTTATTCTGCTCAGCAAACTATTCAATTTTTTCCATCTTTGCCCATCAAATTCTCCATACTCGCCAACTAGATGTTGTCGATTAATCTGTTCGTGTATCCCCAAAAATTTTACGTCAAATCGTTCAACATATTCTTCAACTAAAGACATACTAAAAAAATTTCGTCTTTCTTGCTCCCTTCACTGAGTATTCTCGTATTTTACTCGCTTCACTACCCCTTCATCAATCCTCTTTCCCATCTTCACGTGCTTCCTTCACTACACCTTACTCGCCTCATCACGTGGCTAATTGTTTGGCTGAGGGGTTCGCTTTTGGGCAAAATTATCAAGGTTAATCCCACTAACATCACCATGTGGGCGCGTGTTTAAGACAATTTTGTGCATTTACACGGTATTGTTCACGTAGGACTACGGTGTGAACATAATTTTATAACTATGTTCACGGTAACATGTGCGTGTAGCCCAGTACATTAATATTACGCCCAATTCTTGTCTTGACGTTACCCGCCCGACTGTGCTAGCCCTTACAATTAACTTACCTTAACCAACCATACGCTTATAACCCAATTAACTTTCGCGCTCGACCTCACACTGTCACCTGTGTAAATATATTACAATTGTGTTGCCATTACTTTGCCAATGTTGACAGTTAATGAGATAATTTACTTAATGTATATGACAGTTAATGCATCTTTGAACACACATTTACCTCCAGCGTGTACACTAAAACATGTGCTCGCCACTGTCATCACAATATTGTGTATATATATTTTGCCCCACAAACGAAATTCAATTAATTTAATCCTACACTGCATAATGCCATGTCTCCTTCTTCCTTCATTTTACCACGCTTTGAATCTTACACTAACTGGCGTGTACGTGCATATTTCTCACGTTCTTTCTACTCGTTACATGCGCCATGGCTAATCAAACGCTCCATACTCAACTAACTCGTCAATCAAACTGAAACTAATACCTGCACAGTACTCCAATTTAATGTACGCATACATGTAGACTTTCAGAATTCAGCTGATGAATAAACTGTTAATGACTAACATACCAATACAATGTAATCAAATCCGAACACATTTCCAACGTAATTTATACACGATAATCGAGTGATAGTGCCTCACCCACCCCCCCTTGGCTTCTACACGAATAAACCTTCAGCCAACTCATCAAATCAAAATTTTTAACATCAAAATAGCCGCACGCACGCACACACACACTGTAAAACATGAGAGCCCGCGCGGGCTTAGATGAAGGTGGTTCATGAATGCGTTAATGCGACCACGTATGAAAATAAAATTACAAGGGATAATGATCATAAATTCAGTCAAGATACAAGGATCATTCTGTTGGTTCAGGGTGTGCCACTCGAATGTAGCGTATGAAAAACATTGCAAGCTCCCTTCTCCCGTTATCCTTCCTTACTAACAAGTTTCTTGCAACGATCAAGGGGAACCATGGCGACAATGTAACCTGCGCACCAGAGAGTTCAATCACCAATTTAAATCACGCTATGGCCCTGAGATACTCGTGATCCAAATCAAATAGAACCTGTCTGGTTTCCCTGTAACAATCTTCCGCGCAATTGGTTTTAACCTGTGCATGATATATACAAATATTCATATGCACGCACATCCAAGAAAAAATGCCCTGCATATATCAGATAAACCAAACGCTTTACCATATCATTCTTGTTAATAACCCGTTCACTTCGTTTGACTCTCTCCTTACCAAATTAACCTGAATTGTCGGTAAAGAAGCAGGCCATCAACCCGGTGGTTATCCCCCAAAATTCCGGCGACAGGTTGGAGTGCGAAACACGTTAAAGTTCAAAGCATCCCTCCACATCCCACACCACAATGTACACGATGTCGATTATTGCTGTCACCTTCCCTTGCTCAACGCCATTTCGGTCCGATAGCAAAACCGGCAGCATATTCGCGAGACTCGGTACAATCATGGTAATTTCGGCCCGGATCTCTAGTCATTAACCTACCCAAGTGGAAGCGAGTTTCAGGGCGATCGTTGTCACCACGATACATATACGCATGCACACACACGCATGCATTGCCGCCCCCAAATGCCACATTAATAAACAAGTATACACCTTCGCTATGCGTAAACTTTGCTTCTTCTCAGATCATTTCAACATCAGATGCAAACGAATGAAACAAAATCCACGAGATAAGGTACACGGCAGTGTAACTACTCCATAGCACCCGGATTGTTTTAATGAAGCACACGTTTACCTGTTCTGCTTGTGCACACTCTCATCGTCAGAAATTGCGCTACCTCAAACTAGCATGTAATCTAAACTTACCCGTACTTCTTCCACAATTTTATATCGTGGTTATTAAAAATTCGTCTTCGGTACACATACTCGAGCCCCAGATTGTGCGACTCGAAATGTAGGCGCTAACAAAAATACCCATATCATACTACCGCTGCTGCTGTCCCCTCTGTTGTTGAAATATCTTCTAAACTCTTGTCACTTTCACGAGTCATAGTCATAGTCACCATTGTTGTTGCGCCTGTTGTAGCTGTTGTAACATTTCCACTTCCCCCTTTGCGAGATAAAATATGTAAACTCCACCCTTCAGAAGTGGCTTTTCTCAATCTACGCGGAGCTCGAATCCAGTCATTAGCCACTCCCGCTGTACCATGACCATTATCACCGCTGCTGCTACCAGAACTTTCACCGCTGCGCGAGTGCCCTATACTCATATTTGTAGCTGCAGCGATTGCGGTTCCAGCGTTACGCAAACCAAATCGTAAGCGCCCTTTTGGAATGTTGCTTCCACCAAGATTTCCAGTTTTTGACCCAGATATACCCGCCGTAACAATCGATGACGATGATGTTGAAGACGAAGATGATGACGATGTAGTTGAGAAAACCGTAGCGGCTGTCTTACGACTGAGCGTACTCCCAATGCCTCCCCCTGTATCATCTCCACTTAAGCCTACCCCCTCAAATCCAGAACCCGATCCAAATATTGAGTCACACGCACCTCTCCCCTCGCCGCCCACGCCCATACTTGATCTGGCACCCTCTTCTCTCTCCTCAAGTATAGCTAGCCTATTTAACCTTGCCACACCAACATCCACACCATCCACTAAAGCATTGGATGCTGAAATCAGCATTAACGGATGGGATATTTGTGATTTCAATACCGGACGTTTTCTCGCCCGATGTCCCATAACTCTCATATCCCGTGCTATGTAAGCTCGAGCAAGTGGAGAACGATTCACGGAGGAATTGCGAACTGGAACAGGGTTACCTGTATGCTTTAATGACATTGGTAAAGGAGGAAGAGGAGGTAAATTTGATCTGTGTCGTATGTTAGTCTGAACTGGAGCTGTGGTAGTCGGCATGAGTTCATTTGCGGCGATGACTTCGGGAACGTCAGGTAAACATTTTTCTCGCTCAAGATTTCCTCCCTCGCTAATATCCGTTAACGTGTTTGCATGTGACACCGAATTTTCAAGTTTGATGCTACCGGCATCAACTTCAATAGTGGATTTGCGCGAAACGGAATGATTATCGTTTGATTGTGTGAGAGAGAAGCCGATACCAATATCTGACGACCGACTACGAGACATTTCACTACTTGATCTTCGTGATGAGCGTGGAGCATCCCTGATACTCGTATTACGAGATGATGGCGCTGATTCATTTGTCGACCATGGGGTATCGCTATTCGCACTAGCACGAGTTATTGATGCATCCGTAGTAAATGATGATGTACCCGTAGAAACAGTGGACGTTGTCATTGCTGTTGAGCGGATTCCTGCCGAAGATAATGTAGTGTTACTCACACTACTACCACCAAGGCTACTAGTACCAGTACTTGCGCCAGCGCCAACGCCACCACTAGTTGTGGTAGTCCCACGCTCCCGTCGCCTGCCAATTAATCGTAAGCCACCCGTCGCATGTGTCGCTGTGGTTGTGGTATTAAGAGTATCTTTGGAGTCGCCCCCAACTGATTGTTTAGCGCGTAAGCTTTTTCCCGCAACGCTAGCTACCGATCCGACCGTAGAACGGACTTCCTTGACATCGTTCCCGTTCGAAATAGCACGTAATGAAGCTAATACTTTAGCGCTCCGAGAATCCGATTTTTCATGCGTATGATCAACAGCGCTACCCGTTATCCCATTAATTACGTTCGGGGCAGCCGTTGCCGCTGATTTTACGGGCTTATCAAGTGTGTTAACGACGGATTTATCTCGTAAACTCTGTCGTATTAATTGTCGTCTCCGTTCCAATTCCTGGGAAAATTGCGCTCTTTCCAATAGAGTATCCGGACTAGCATCGCGCAAACTTCGAAATTTAGCATGAGTTAAACATTCTGATGATGTAGAAAACAACGTTGCTCTTGACGTCCGGCTTGATTCAGCGTCTTCACCATCCCCGTCGACGTCAACGTCAGCTTCAGCACCGGGGTCACCATCCCCATTAACGTCTGGACCTTCAACATATCCATCCGAACTAGTAACCTGGGATAGCGTAAACTTATCGCGACTCGGTCGTGAGGTAGAAGATGGATCGAACGAAGGGGGAAGAGGAGACCGTGATAAGGTATCACTGATAGCTCGACATCCAATACTTCCTACGATACTTCCAGCAGCCACTCGCAACATTCCACGCCTCTGCTGCGATTGAGTAGAAGTACGATCAGAATCATTTTGCGTATCATCACAATCCCATCCATTTGGCAGCAAAGAGCTGCCATATGATGGAAGGGAAGAACGTGCATCGTTAAGCGCCGGCGAACTTTCAGCCTCTGCTACACTCAGTGTAGCAGCCGAGCGGGCTAGTGATACGGCAGTAGACCGAGTGGGCAAGGTAGAGCGTTGAGTACTGTTCGAACTTTCATCGCATGATGGAGTTAACGTCTCACACGAATCATGTACGAAATCCGAGCGAATAGTATGCGAGGTTGAACGCGGTGCTGGGTTGGTAGGTGACACGGTAGTACTGACGACGCGTAAATGCTGTCTAACTAGTCCGCTGAGGGCGCCAGGTCGCGTTGCTGTTACTGAAGAATCGAGTGTTGCGGAAGTAGCCGATGGGTTTTGTGTGGATATGGTACAAGATGTTGTTGTGTGTAGGGGGGAAGGAGGGGGTGGGGACTCGACGTGTTGGTCGGAAATGACTGATGATTTAGTCTTAACGAGGCATGCCGAGGATAAAATAGTGGGATCCGTCTCAGGGCAAGGCTTAGTTGCATAGCGAACTTTGAACTTAGAAGAAGCTCGAACAGACGATGAGAAGGCAGGATGCTGCTTAACGGGGGGAAGTTTGTTTAGTACTAGAGAATTGAGCCGTTTTGCTAATTCGAGGGAAATGAACGCTGGCTTATGGTCAGGAGATATATTAGCCAGGGTGGACAGATCTGAGAAGGAGGGCTTGCCAGCAAGGCTGAGACTAGGCGAAGAGGAAAGGGGATGGGACGCGGCGAAAGGTTCTGTGGAAGACGGCACTGAGTTGGCATTATTATTAGGTGAGTTTGACGAACTTGACACAGTAGACGCGGTCGCGGACCCGTTAACGAGAGGCGGTGAGTACGCAAGTGAACTTTGACTGTCACGGGAACCGAGTGTAGACGCCAATGTTGAGGTGCGTGATGAAGGCGGAGCGGAAGGGGGAAGGGGAGGAGGAGGTGGTGGTGGTTGATCGTAACGAAATTTAACTTGAGGCAAGTTTTGGCGAAGGCGGTATTGAGCCTCGTCGAACTGTTGTGGACGGGAGAAGGTACCAGTGGCGGTAGCTTTACCACGATCGGCTGGATGAATAGAAGAGAGGATGACGTTATGGGGGTTGTCGGAATCAGCTACTATGGGCGTAGCAGGGGGAGAAATTGGTAAGGTATAAGTGGTGGGTGCCAGGAAAAGACGCTGCGAAGCGGCAGACAGGGAACGAAGAGAGGAATCAGGCATGGAAACAGTGGGTAAGGTAGCAGTAGTTGAGGAGGTGGTGGTGGTGGTGATAGTAGTAGCGGAAGTTGTGGAAGTTGACGTTTGAGAAGCCATGACTAGTAATGATGACGACGATGATGCTGGGGCGGCGATAATTGAAGTTGGTAAGGAAGAGGTGGAGGAAATAGTTGGATTTAAAGAGGAATGGGAGGGAGAGGATGGTGGATGTTGTGGTTGTTGTTGTTGGGGTGGGGTAACTTCTGAGGTTGCGCAGGGGGATGATGAGATGGTGGTAACGTTAGTGGAAACATTAGCAGTCGGTAGAGGGAGCTGAAGGCGGGAGATGGCATTAGAGCGTAGGGGAAGGTAATCAAGGTCGTAGAGACGAAGTTTGCGTGTAGATGAAGGTAGGGAAGGTTTCTGGTTAGTGAGAGTGGCGTCGGAGGGAAGAGAAGGGGTAGTAGTGGGAAGATGTGTAGCACATGAGGTAGATGACGATAAGGGTGAAGGAGAAGGAGTGCGGGAAGACGAGGGAGAATGATCACGGGATGATTCATGAAAAGATTTGGGACAATTATGACGATGTACAAGGGAATTGGTCGAGGTAGATGGAGGGTAAGAAAAACGATCGTCGATGGGAGAAGAATTGGAGGTAAATCTAGGGAGGTTAAGACGACGAAAGGCTAAAGAGCTAACATCATCATGATAAAGGGTCCGACCGGATGACATCGTGTTAGAGGTAGAGGAAATCTTGAAGATTTTTTGACGGCCACCAAAGAGAACATTGCCACGACAAGGGCGTGAACGAGAGAGTAGAGAAGCATCTGATAGGGGAGCGGGAGCGGGAGCAGGATGGGAAGGGGAAGTAGAAGGAGAATTTTGGGGAAGATGATTTGAATTGGGTGAGCTTGTAGTAAGAGGAGATGGATCGGAAGATGAATTTGAAAAAGTAGTGATAAATTTTGAGTTGGGCGAAGGGGGTAAAGGTGTAGTCGATATAAGGGCGGATGTTGTAGTAGAGGATGAAGATGAAGAAGAAGCAGAGGTAGAAGACGCTGAAGAGTAAGATGAAGTATCTATATCGTAACGAAGCATGCTAAATCGAGCGGAGAGATTAGGAAGAATTAGACTGGTTCTAAATCGATCAGAAGAAGGGAGAACGTTTGAAAGATCAAGATCGTGAATAGTAGGAGGAGGAGGAGGAGATTTGGGTTTGCGATGATTGGGAAGAAAGCGAAGCATTATGAAGACCGGGAAGGGAGACGATGGGGTGGATGATTGGAGAAAGAAGAAGAAAACGAATTGCGCGCGCGCGTAAGACTTTGGGAAAAAAAAAAGTGGAAGGAAAGTAGCTCTCGAGAGAATAGAGAGGGGGTGAGGGGGATTATATTCGGACAATTTGTCTTCGAGGGAGAGAAGGAGGAAAGAAAAAAAGCAAAGAAAAATTGTTGAGACAGTAATAATGGGCAATCGCAGGGAATCAATCAGGGGAAGGAGCGAGGGGGATACTAAGGAGTTTTTATTTACATAAGCCAGTGATTAAGGAGAGTTAGGTGGTGAAATGAACCAGATAGGGAAAGAGCCAGGGTGAACAATATAGGTTGAGGCGAGGGAGTTACCAGAAATAGATGAATGTTACTTGATACAGATGAAGTTGTTGCCCAATAAGGAAGGACATTTCTTCGTTTACTGTTTTTGGTAGTTGCTTACATAATGTTAGGGCTGCCTGCTTGCGCGGTTGGGAGGGGGGAGGGGGGACAGATTGTGCCTGGAGGGGGAGATGGGGATGAAGGGATTTTGGGGTGGAAAAGATTTAAACGTGGGTTATTGAAGAGTATTATCATGGGCAAAAGATAATACAAAAAGAAAGCTTATGAATTCGCGTTCGTATGGTAGGGAAGGAAAAAAATTTGGAGTACCAAAAGTTAAATTAGTCGACCAATCATGTCTCTCTCTGAAACAAAAACATAAATTACCCGATTAGGAAATACTCTTAACTACAATTCTTCTTTTTCCACATATGTCGGGGTTGAACTTTCAGGTTCATAATCATCGGCATCATCATTACCATCAATATAGGCACCACAAGCTACGGGAGACTTTACTTTCATCTGGTATACACACTTTTCAAGTTCTTTAACGTCAATTATTTCATTTGACTTCCAACATTCAAAGGTTACCAAGGTTCGTCTCTCAGGCCCATTCCAGCATTTCATTCCATTTTCATACGTTTGCTCAACTATGTTTAAACCAGTTTGTTCATCTTTAACCCATTTCATACTCGTGTATATACCCAGATTAATTCTCTCCCCGCTTTCAACTCGCTTTTGCTGAATATCCCCCATAATACATAATTCATATTCGTATTCTCCACTTTCGTACTTGAGGCAATTACCTTGACCCCCTTTAAGACTACGAAATACGCCTTTGTCACCGTAATCACGGTGTAAATCATCCTCAACTTCTTTCATATCTCTTTTCATATTGTTAATTTGAACGTCAATCTCTTTCACGGATTCTTTCAATTCATCAACTCCATGCAATTCACGCTGCCATCCAAATCTCTTTTTCAAGCTATCCCACAACTTCCATTTCCAATCGACATTTTGCTCCCACTCATACTCCACTTCTTTCCACTCTTCTTCCTTTACTTCATCTATTTCTGACTCAGTATCGGTGTCCATCGTCTCTTGCATTTCCCCACCTGCCTTATGCCGCCTTACGAACTCCTCCCATGCCCCCACCGCTCGCTTTACACCTTCATCATTAAAGTTTGGATTATATTCCTCTTTTAAACGTGATAGTATATTTTCCAATTCTTGTACCCGGCTTTCAGATTCGGCTCGTTCGTCTACTTCATTTTTTAAACGCTTTTTAAGTTTTTCAAGGGCGGTATGCTCACGTTCAACTAATAATTTCCACTTGCCACGACCATTTTTGGCGTCGATTTTGCGACGATTTTCCTCCAAAGTTTGAGCTTCGGCTAGGCGAGAGTTCATAAAATTTAATTTGTCTATTAACTCAGGTAATTCATTTTTCAATTTATCATGTTTACGCTGTAAATCTTGATATTTTACGTTGGCACGACGTACCAATCCATCATACCTTCGTTTGCCTTGTAGGTAATACTTTCTTCGTATTTCATTTTCAATTCTCCATTTTTGGTTTAACTCGGAACATCGATTCTCACAAGATAGTCCACCTACGCCTTGCCATTCGTCACTTCCGTCGCAGCAGACATCGTAATCACATTTTCCGTCGTTAACACCCGAAAAGCTTAAGACAGCCTGTTTTCCATTGACTCCTTCACAACAGAATCCCGGTAAGCCCCAAGGTAGACTACTCGTGTTGGTCCTTGGTTCATTTAGTGCAGGCATATACACGTATGAACAAGCTGCCGTACCCGGTTCATCGCTTCCATCTGCACAGTCGCAGTAGTCATCGTTTACCGCTTCCCAAGGTATAACACGCTTTTTATCGAATAGACATTGAAAACCTTTACCGTAATCTTTGTAAAATTGTTCATAGGATTTGCAAACGCCCCTAAGTTGAACAGCTAGTGCACTTTTACCCTCGTCACTAAATGTAAGAGAGAAGAGTAAAGATGACAAAAGTATTCTCATCATTATAATTAACGTGATTGATAAAGTAAACGTTCGTCTCACGTAGGTAAAGTTTTTCAGAATCCGGTTAAATTATCATAATAAGTTTGTATAGTTTAACTGTATACTTTGTTTTACTTGAAATTTCCAGAAAATCTTCAACTTAGTAATTGTAAAGATCTGATTTCAAGAAGGGTAAATTGGTTAATCATGGGAATGTTAGAACGAAAATTTTTCGTGCTTCATTTATAATTTTATTAGGAATAGACGAGAAAAAGATACGTTCAACTTTAAGACACGTTACGCGTGAAAATAGTAATCCCGTGTAAATTTACAAATACACATGTTAAGCTGAGAAGTGTATAGTAGATATCATGTATGATAGATAATTAGTCAAAATTTTCACCGCGTTAAACTGAATGAAATTTCAACATACCAAAAAGAACTGCAATACTTTAATCATTAATATTAAAATCATGAATTCTTATACAAATCATGTACACTCAATAATTAATTCGTGTATAAAAATCTTTTCAATCCTACCCAAGTCTACTATCACCCCGTTCCTTTGCCGTTACCCCAATAAAACCCCCCCTTCGGAAATTCCTTGTTCCGCACCATCCCTTAACTTTCTCAATAAGTTAATCTGTTTACTTCGCCACAGGTGTAAATTGGTGTTTTATTACATCATCGTATCAAGCCGTGCCTTAGCCCTAGATGATGTGGCGCAGAATCGGGGAAGGGGTTCCGGGGCCCCCAAGATTACGGGGTATTGGGGGCGAGGCGACAGCAGGTACGTGACTACTGGGGCATCATAAGTTCCTGTTAGGCACGAGCTATTGGATATATCGTGATAATATATTGTTGGTGGAATTGTCACATTTGTGGTTGCATCGTTTTATTAATACACCCTTTTGATGTACATGTTACGTTAATATACTTTGTGATTAATCGATCTATACATTATCTAGTCATGTTTTCCATACAATATTGGTTATTATGATACACTAGGTTATTATATCGTTTAACATAGCTCACACATTCATTACACTGCAAAGTAAAGTAAGGCATTGCAAGGTTTGCTACAGTACATTACAATATAACGTGGCAAGGCCACAGTTCACTCTTTTACAGCCCATCCCATCCTATCCCATGGTATCTCATTGTATAATATCTTTCAGTTGTATACTGTTGGTCAAATATTCATTGGTCTACTTTTACTTAGGCCAAGTGGAAGTGGAGTAGGTACACAGTATTCGTGGGTATTAAATATAATTTAGGAATCGGCGTGTCCGATGTTATAGTATAATGCATGATTAAGAAAATATTTTAGTGTTATCAGTTTGTAAAAATTGATTGTTTATATTTCCTCCAATCTTGAAGGATTTAGCCTTGAGATAGTAATGAATTTTTACTTTAAAACCCGGCTTACCCTCTAGGTTATTGTCGATGACCCGAAATTTTATCTACACTGTACAGAATTCTCTCATTTCAAATTTACCAGATTAAATATATTTTTAAACGTGTATATTTATGGGATTTAAAATTTTCACCATTTTTCTGCACTTAAACACATTCACAAAATCAAGAAGCTAGTGGGTTCTAGGATGCAATAGAGCTTTAATTACCAAATCGACTAAAAGTTAGAACCCAAACTGACGTCGGTGGAGTGTGGAGCTATGTTCAGCAATTTTCTTGACAAATGGACCACTTTGTACGGTCATTTTCTAGTATATATTGCCATCATTTTCACATCATTCGTATTCTTATACGTGCAGCAACGGATTTCATTACACTTGTCACGAAAAAAATTAACTGCTGAGCATAACTGTATGCCACTTGTATCTCGTAATTACAGAAATGTATGGCTTCTTGGACTTGATGTGATGGTGGATAATTTTCGACAGGCAAATGCGGGACGGTTACTGGAATCGGTTCGTGAACGTTTTCAAAGTAGAGGGCAAACCCATTACCAACGTATACTTAGCTTTACGAGTATCGCTACAGTGGATAAAGAAAATATTAAAGCTATACTTAGCGATAATTTTCACGATTTCGTTATCGGAGATCGCATAAATACATTGGGTACTTTACTAGGCTATGGAATATTTACAACTGATGGAATGAAATGGCATACTTCAAGGCAGTTAATTAAGCCAAACTTTGATCGAAAACAGTTGGCTCATCTTGAAACGTTTGAAAGGGCATATCAAAATTTTTTGCGGCATATCCCTGATAAATCTGACACAGTGATAGATTTACAGGAACTTTTTTTCATGTATACAATTGATACAGCAACACAGTTTCTCTTTGGAAGAAGCGTTGACACACTAAAGCGTAATTTACCAGTGTCCGGAGTAAATAGTTTCGGCAAGGGAAGAGTACATGATAGTGAATTAAATGAACAAATTGATGCAAGCTTATCTCTTTGTCAAAATGATGAGAAAACCGGTAATAGTGATTGTATGGGAAAAGGTTTGCATATGCCATGGACAAATGTAACAAAATGGATTAAAGAATGGTACTCGAGTAATGTGGAAAATATTGATTTCGCTACGGCATTTAACATTGCTCAGCAGGCTTGCGCTGTACGGATTCGTTTGGCCACACTAGGGCCGTTATATTATACGCCTAAAACAATACGAGCTACCAGAGATTGCCATCGGTTTGTCGATCAATTTGTTAATCAAGCTATTGAATATCGGAAGGAATTAGCCCATGATACTTTATTGGCTGACGCAAATGGTAATGAGAATAAGGTATCTGATGAAAATGATAGGAAGAATTCAATGAATACAACGGAAGCCTACGTTTTCTTGCATGAGTTGGCTAAATCAACGCAAGATAGGGTACGATTGCGATCAGAATTGTTGAATATATTGTTGGCAGGAAGAGATACAACCGCAAGTTTATTGAGTAATTTTTTCCATGTATTAGCGAGACGACATGATATTTGGAAAAAGTTAAAGGAAGAGGTAGAACCGTTAAATGGAGAGCCTCCGACATTGGATCAGATTAAAAGTTTAACGTATTTGCGTTATTGTTTGCAAGAATCCTTACGATATCATCCCGTTGTGCCTTTGAATGGACGTAGAGCTATACATGATACAGTACTGCCACACGGGGGTGGAGAAGATGGAAAATCACCAATATTAGTGAAGCGTGGCACGCGGATTTTTTATTCGACATATGCGTTACATCGACGCAAGGAGTACTATGGTGAAGATGCAGATGATTTTCGACCTGAACGGTGGATAACATTACGACAAGGTTGGCATTATATACCATTTAATGCTGGACCGCGAATATGTGTTGGACAACAGTATGCCCTGATTGAGGCATCTTACGTTTGTATACGTATATTACAAACGTTTGATAGAATTGAACCTCGCGATGATCAACCGTGGACGGAAGCGTTAACGTTAACTTTATGTTCAAAATATGGTACAAAGGTAGCCATGTACCGAGAGTAGGGTGAAATATATTAGGGTTTTGAACCATATTAAACTATTACAGAGGAAACGATATAACGAGAGGATGACAAGTGTTACAATGATACGTTGGTATGTTGGATTAGTTGGTTTACAGATAGGGATGGTATTGGCGATGGCAATAATAATGGTATTGGAATGGATCGGTGTGGTTGTCGCGGTCGTCGTGATTCTAGCTATACGCAAACGTATAGATTAAAATTCGCGTGTTCACCAAATAACTTGCGTAACCCCTCAGACTATGCCTAGGGTACAAATCTGTCTTTATATCGTATAAATCTACAATTTCATCATCTCCAAGTCTACAGCTACCATGTATTATCGAGGTAAGGAGGCTGATGAACTACATGATGTTAACTATTCGGGTTGAATTGCTAGAATAACCATCAGACCCTACCCGGGCGTTTAAGGGTTAATAGCAACAGAATGGCATGGGGTAGATGTGAAAATATTCAATTAAATTTTAATTGATGGGAATTAAGGAGATACTGTTGGAGTCTTTGATCTGGGTGGAGATGAGTGAAGTATTTTGGCGATGTTAGCTGAAATGGTTTTTTGGGTTTAAAATATTATTGAACTCTAGACTCGGTTAACTTGGACTGCGAAGATTTTCTCATGGACTGGACCTTGATAATATCACACCTATACATCTCATCTTTTGCAAGGACTATAGTAGTATACATCCCAACTTTTTTAACCGTTTGCCATCATGAAATTAATCGTCTTACTGTCTCATCCTCTTAATTGCCAGATTTCTTACGTGTATAGCCCTAAAAGAATTCCAATTATACCATCATGATAACTTTCAAATATAATATCAGCCTTTAACCATTTCCAAATTATATATGTAACACATCATTATCCATGACTACTTTAACATTAACATACACTCCAACGACAAGTTTATACGGCAAAGATCAAGTACGCGTTTATTCTTTTCGTATACTCGCATTCCCATTTGTACATCCTTGTATATATCAAAGTTTTGATCTTTACTTGAATGACCTAACTTGGCTAAAATCCTCTGGCTCACCAAAAAATTACCCATCATTCACATTATAATTACCTACACCACTAGCATATATTATCATCCATGGGACAAATTGTCTAGAATCAGGCAAACTATAACCAATTCCAGCCCACTCCAACCAATCCCCCCCCAATCCCTAGCATCGTTCTCTTTCATTCAAACTAAACAAGCCAAATCCCCCTTCCAATTTGTCGCACACGCTCCCCCACACGTGATGAATTTTACTCGTACAAACGGAGAAAATTAAACTTTGGGTAAAAAATCTTCTTTCCGCTCCCAACATTTCAAGAAATCCTATCCTCTTCAAAGTTACAAACGACCATCCGTCATATCTTCATTAAATTTATCGTTGGTTGGCCTTTTGTTTAGTTGTCTTCTCATATTCTCAACTTTTAATCATCATTTAATCCCCAAAACAAAATTTCGTTTGTTAAAATAATTTGTCACGTTAACACAAACTTTGGGTTCTACGTATTATATTATCCATCTTGTTTTTACCTTTCCATTTATCCACATTCAATCATGATTTCTTTTACGCCCGAATGTAATACCTTCAACACTGACCTTGTCATCAAATTTGACCTTAACTCGGGTACGTAATACTTGCGCATCCTCATCTTCACTTACCTTTTCGTATATTCTAACTATTACTACACCCAATCTACATATTTGCATCTTAACTCAAACAGCATTACCCAATTCGAATCATAATGATTATATACTCAATAAACTTGAAAATTTACTCAAAACTCTACATTCGGTCGGATTGAGCTCTGCCGTTCGTTGGAATACTTCAAAACATTCCCTCTTAATCTTTACCCGTATGGAAGATACGGGTAAACTAAATCAGCTAGTTTACTCGAGTCGGTAGGTTGGCTTATTGCAAACTTTAACCTTACCCTTTCATTACACTATGTTCATTCCAGTCTGTAAATTTATACTAACCTACCATACCTTTCAATAGTCTACACGATTGGCTTAACGGTGTACGCTTACTTGCACCCAAAATTGATTGTAATTACGTTGAAGAAAGTGAGAATAACGTAGTCAGCATTAACGATGAAAATCAAGGAGAAAACCTTCACGAAGCTGAACGTCTACGTATCGTACACAATATAATTGTCAATGAAGCTGGAATCACACCTGGACAAGGCCCATGGAAAAACGTAAGCGCTATTTTTCCCCTACACGATGAAGTGCGAAATCAACGTTTATTACGTAGATTCGGTCAACATTACTTTCTCACTATTACCGATCTAGACGCTATTCGTAACGCTTTCGGTGAAAGTGTCGCTTTGTACTTTGCCTTTGCTCAAGCTTATTGCCTTGGTTTAATCGGTCCCCTTGCACTGGGTCTTTTAACCTGGAAATTTCCCCATACGTTAACCCCTTTTTACGCCGTGTTAATAAGCATTTGGTGTATAGGATTTACCGAATTTTGGATGCGTAAAGAGCAAGATTTAGCCGTTCGTTGGGGCGTCGAAGGCGTTTCTCGCGTTCAAGCTCGTCGTCGACAATTTAAAGCCCAGCATACTATAGTTGATGAAATAACGGGTGAAGCAGTCCCCGTATTTCCTTTGTATCGTCAGTTATTGCGACAAAGCTTACAGATCCCTTTCGGTTTAGTAGCTGTGGCGGTATTAGCCTGTTTAATTGCCGGATGCTTCGCCATTGAAGTTTTCGTTACTGAAATGTATACTGGACCACTAAAATGGTGTTTAGTTTACCTGCCTACCGGAATATTATCCATTCTAATGCCTTTGTTGAAGGCTGCAATGACTCGTGCTGCACAACGTTTAACTGAATTTGAAAATTATGAAACTGATGCAGAATTTGAAGCTGCACTAACCCTGAAAGTTTTCGCTTTGGAATTCATTACTTCCTACTGGCCCATTTACTTAACCGCCTTCGTTTACGTTCCCTTTGGTCGTGTATTAATGCCTTATTTGACTAGCGCAAGTGAACAAGTCCTCAGTGAAGTTTACGGTGTAAATGCTAAAGGTTCTCAAAATTCAGGGAAATCTCCCCTTCCAAATATTATGAACAAGGGTGACTTTTCAATTAATCCTGAAAGATTACAACGTCAAGTTATCTACTTCACCTTTACCGCTCAAATCGTACACTTCATCACCGATTTTGGTATTCCGTTTCTCAAAAGACAAGGCTCCCTATTTTATCGTGAACGTCAAACTTCTCGAGCTAAACATGCTGGAACTAATCCCCCCAATATTCAGGGTAGAGTGGATGGTGATAAAGAAGGTGAAGTTTCCTTTTTGCGACGCGCACGTCATGAAGCTAATCTTGACGTGTACAACGTACATGATGATATGCGCGAAATGGTCATACAATTCGGTTATTTGGCCTTATTTTCCGTAGTTTGGCCATTAGCTAGTGTTTCATTCTTCATAACTGATTGGCTCGAACTTCGTGCCGATGCTTATAAAATAGTGCGAGAATTACGCCGTTCACTACCTCGACGTGTTGGTTCAATAGGCCCATGGATTGATTCCTTGGCCTTTTTATCATGGATAGGAAGTATAACGTCAGCCGCCGCAACCATGGCCGTAATGACTGCGAAATCTGGAATACAAGGAAATATTGAACTGTATAAAATTTTAACAATCGTCATCGCCGCTGAACATATTTACTTCATTGCCCGGTACACATTACGTCATTTGCTCGGAAAATTGGAATCCCCGGGTCAGCGCATGACCCGCCGCGCCAGATACACGTTACGTAAGCGCTACGTCAATAGTATGCTGAGTAATCGAGCCGGTAGGGAACCCGAGGAGCCGAAGCTTGGCAAGGCGGACGGAGATAATACGCAGCCCGGGCCCGAAAAAGGGTCAGGTGATCATCCTGTTCCCGACGGTGTCGCTCCGCAGCAAAATGTTGCTAAAAGTGGTTTTTGGAATAATCCTGACAATTGGCGCGAATCATTTTATGAAGCTCGTTCGTTAATCCAGGCTAATTCTCAATCACTTAAACCGGTCTCGGATGTGAAAGACGTTCAATCCGAATCGAAAAAATTAGTTTAACAAATTATCGATGTTAAAATGGTCTCGAGGCAATCTGAATATATTGCAAAATACTCTTTCGACTCAACCAACCTGTCTAATAGAGTGTGAATGATGCTCCTGCAAAACTACTCGCCAATTTAGTGTGACAAGGTCACCATAATCAAGTCCGGCTAAACTAAGTTGTCAACTTTAACGCTAAATAAAATATTCCACGGCATATCTGGTACATTCCGCGCTCTTTCTCGTGCGTGCAACCTATTCCCCCCTCCTCTTCTTATCCGCTTTGCAATTCGTCCAGTCTCTCCTTTCCCCCTGATCATGTGCGTGCTCAACTTAAACTTTAAGTTTACTCAATCGGAAAAGTGTTCGGATCCGTCGAAGTCGTGATTCACGCTGCTGATCATGCAAACGTTGTACTGCTACATCTTCAACTTGATAGCCGGTTTTAAGCATGCCTTGACAATCTCCTTGCTCAACTTCGTAATCCGACGCTGCAACTTTAACCTGACTATCAGTTTGCCCAAGATATAAGCGCAAATTTTGTGCGCGAATCAATTCTACAAGAATCTCCCATCCTGCAAGTCGTTTAAACTTTCCCAGTGAATTCTGCGTTTGCGCATTAATCCACGGACAATACTCACGATGAAAGTCTCGAGGATCAAGTCGTAGTGAAGTATCGTCATTGTATCCTCCACTGTTCGTTCCGTTGCTCCATGTTGAAACCGCTAATTCACCGTCTGTTGTCGGTCTCGCCGTCATTGTTGAATTAGCGAACAGCCAAAGTCCAACTCGTGAAAAGCAAAAGGAGCATGTTATCATGGGAAGATTGTGTACTAATTGTCCATTCCATCCAAATATAGCGAGAATTAATGCCGTTCCACATGCGACATCGTGAAAGTGCGAATTCTTGTTTACCATGTTTTTCCCACGCAAACTTTCAACCGAAAATGGTAACGGTGGAAGTGTTTGCGATTCACTGAGTATACATCCCGTGAGCCATACAATATCTCTGAAATGATCCACTGTAAGTTGTTCAATTTCCTCATTTGCTTCTAAACTTCCCGTGAGCGCAGCTCGTCGACACAGTCGTGGTAAATTTAATACACTGGGCAGAGCATGCTTAACCGATAGTAGTGAAGTGTACCTCAATGTCAACTCGGCTTTCCATGCACTTATTTCTCCCATACGAATGTGATAGATTGAATCTAGAATTTCCCAAATTAAATAATGACCTTTTTTATTCTTTAACTTAACCAAAATATCTGATTAGCTTACCTCGACATCCCGCTCGCTTCCATAGACAACTATCATGATGTTTCGAAATTATCAAACCTTCATACATTTTTATAAGATTGGGATCTGCATAATGTTAACGTGAAATTTTTTGGGGAATAATCATGTTAGCATTAAACGTTTAGGTATGCATGTGAACGTAGCCTTGATAATTTTACTTACCCGGCTCATCAATGATAACATCCTGTTTAATTTGCGAAGCCGTCGGATCTAGTGTCGTTAATGGTAGTGAATTAGCTGTTAAAATAATCACCAGATGAGCTTCACATCCTCCACGACATGCGACGGTGTTAAAGCCTTGACATGTCCAACCTCGCTTGGCCCATTGTACTTCGTTGATAGAATCTGGCTTAGGCGGCCACGTTTTAACGTCGGAAAATGTTTTCAACCTCAGCAAAAATAACTCGGTAGACCAAGGTGAATATTGTAGGTTAAATCGAGTATCATCATCCTCGCGTGAAGTAGTATTTAGCAGAGTTGATCTTTCGTGTGAAGCCGAGTCCGCAGGTTTAACATGACGCCGATTAATGGATTGTGTAAAGGTAGAATTGCTCAGGTTATTTGAGGATTTTGAAGCTGAGGTAGGTGAAAGTAACGAAGGATACTTTTTCGATAGGTTAATGGCGTTGCTCGATATTCTCCATCGCTTTGCTGGCCTTTCGTCAACATCAGAATTAAGAGTGATTGTGTCAAGAAATCCCAATGCAGGTGAAGTAGATTTATCGTTTCGCGTTGTGTACAATCGCTTTTTATTCACCTCATTCGTAACTGATGAATTTGATGTTGAAAGCGCGTCGAGTAGCTTGTAAAATTTTCTCTTCGATGTTGATAAGGCTGGTGCCATAATTTAACGGTAGATTTGAAAGCGAATGTTATAACAACCCGCCTAGAGAGTGGAGTATAGGTATAAATATAAGTATATATATGTATAGATATATATTTGACCTTCGGCTCGCTGTTCAAGGGACCTGGGTTAACACACGTTGGCCAACAACACAAGTTAACAAACGATTAAATAGCGCGAGTATAAGTATGTAAGTATGCGGACGTGTATGCGCGCGCACGGAAATGCCATTTGGTATAAATTTATAAATCTGAGTGTTCAAATGAAAATAGATTGATGGTGACAATGACCAAGGTGTGCACCACGACAAATAAGTCGATCCTTTTAACTAAATATACCACCAACATCTATTCCCCTCGCCCTTGCCATCGTCGTCCATCAAAATTAAGCGGCCGCCTAACCCTCTATAATGCTTACCTCAGCACTTCCGACTCTTTCTTGGGGTACATCCCCCTAATACACTTATTTGTACTAACTGTTACAGGTACTTGGACGCGATAGTTTGACGATGTGGTGACAGTGATAAATTTTTGTGGTCGTGATCATTGTTTTTAAAATCGTGCTATTACCCGCTTCGCACGAAATAAGCTACATTTATATTAATTACATTTAGGTCAGCCTTTTTATTCATCCAGTTGCCGCGAATCTTTGTCATATATCACGGTTTTACGACCTGCATGTACGTTGGATCAGTGATTCTACACAACCCGTTAACCTTAGTGTAGCACCCACAAGCAAACAAGCCAGTTAACTAGCGTGGACATACATATACATATAGATATATATGTGTATATATACGTTCTTTGTTAGCGCTTAGTGTATGTGCTTGCTCGCTTATATACATGCATGCATGTTTGAACGTTACAAGTTACTACTCATTTTACACGCTGTGAATATATAAAGCACACACTCACATACTGTGGCCGGGAAACACAACCATTTAACGAATACTATTACGTCTTTCCTCAACTTCACGTTCATCAGCGCGCACCCTCGGTACACTGCCGTAGCACACACCCGCTATACTCTACATCGGGAAATATACACGATAATAACTAAATAGTGTACAACATTGTCATCTGTCCTTGATACTACTGTGGGTAATATGGCTACCAATAAACGTCAATCTACCCACCTGTATCAACATGAGTTAAATATTGCGATATTAGCTGCTCAACGAGCCGCTGTATTTACCGATAAAGTTAATCGTGAGTTAAGCATGATAGCTACCGGGAATACGGTTATCAAAAGTGATCAGTCCCCCGTCACTATCGGGGATTTTGGAAGTGAAGCATTAATTATACGCGCTTTACGTTACGCTTTTCCCAACGATGGAATAATTGCCGAAGAGGATTCATGTACTCTATCCAAAGATTCCCGTCTCAAAGAAACTCTATGGTCTATGGTCCACGATATCGTTCACCCTAATCCATCTAGTGAAGCTGAGCTTGGAGGTCACTTTCGTAATATCGATGATATGACTGCTTGTATCAATTCATTCAACACTTCCAACCCCGATAATGCTATTCAGAGATATTGGACTATTGATCCTATTGACGGTACTAAGGGATTTTTACGCGGTGGACAGTATGCTATATGTGTATCCTTACTTGTAAATGGTCACCCCGTTTTAGGAGTTATCGCATGCCCCAATTTCCCTCATGACGCCAAATTATCCTCACTACAAGCTACTGTTAATTCTACTTCTAGTTATCCTTTACCTAAAGGTCTCCTTTTCTGGGGTATATTGAATCACGGTAGTTATTATACGCTATTGGATTGTCAATACACTCAATCTCAAAATGTTAAAAAATTGTGTGTTAACCTTGACACTACGCTAGATAGTATTATCATTGCTCAAAGTTGGGAAAAGTCTCATAGCAG
Organism: Herpomyces periplanetae; assembly: GCA_009733715.1. Taxonomy (NCBI): domain Eukaryota; kingdom Fungi; phylum Ascomycota; class Laboulbeniomycetes; order Herpomycetales; family Herpomycetaceae; genus Herpomyces; species Herpomyces periplanetae. Next base: position 4,452 of record WMKJ01000098.1, on the reverse strand, counting down.
TCAACATGTCTCTTCATTGCTGTTAGCAAAATTATCCCATACTGACACACTATCTATAAATCATAGTGATTTTTCGTCTAACATTGCTCGTTTTGACTCTCAGGCCAAGTATGCTGCACTTGCTATGGGCTTAGTTGACCTTTACCTTCGAGTTCCCGTAAGCAAAACTTCTAATTACATAGAAAAAATATGGGATCATGCAGCCGGTTACATTCTCGTGTGCGAAGCCGGTGGTATAGTATCCGATATTAATGGTAAACCCCTGGATTTTTCACGTGGTCGTGAACTTACGGAGAACCGCGGTATTCTCGCTGCTCCAAAACATTTGCACGCCCAAATTCTAACCGCTTTAACCCAACTTCTGCCAAATCTTTGACTCTTTCAGCCCTTCACGTGATTGTGTTCCTTCTTTCCTTGCACCTTCGTCCTTTGTGCTTGCCTGTTTAGGCTTCCCCATGATTTCTTTTTTTCTCAACATCCGTTGTTTCATCTTGGTTTTCCAAATGCGGCAATGAACTCGTCTGATCTTTCGAAGTTCACATGCACTTATAAACATTTCTCTTTTAGGAAATCTTGGATCGTTTTGCGATTAATTTTTCAGCAAATTGTTTTGCGCAATTAGTTTAGTCAATTTCGTGTCTCTTAAAGTCCATTTTATCCTCCTTTTGTCAGTAAGCCCTTAAACCAATTTAGATGTATAGCCATGCTATTCCGGGATATGTATCACTGTAAACGTTAACGTATACATAACTGTTACTCGGTTCCCTGTACTTAAATGTTATGGTTAAACTTGCAAATTCATTACGTTTGATTGTATCACCTTGAGCATACTCTTGGTTTCGTTCTTTGGTTATATCTTCCTGCCACACAACATGTTTAATGGCTAATACTTCATTATCTTGCGATTCGTCCGATTTCCTTGTAACTAATGCGCAAAAAAATCCCTCTAAATGTGCCCATGGAAAGCTTGATGACAGTGAATCCACATACATCGATGCACATCCAAACTTATTCATGCGCTTCAATTTAACTATTAACTTTCCTTCTCCCGGTTCCACTGTACCCTCGTCACTCCCTTCTTTCACATTTCTTTCAACTAACACTTCAACTTCCGGCAAATACGAATTTATTACAGCGTATTGTCCTTCTTCTGCATTATCAACTCGTCTTAACACCTTATACATCCCAGTTTCACACTCGTGTATCCGTCCCATTTTAACCCATTGCAAAACCTTGATCAACGTTAACGAATCAATCTGTCCAACTACTCTATTTGCGGCGTTTTTATTTCGTAATACTGAGACTTCGATCATTGAATACAGCACACGTAATAACCGTTCCAGTACATCCCTTACTTCATTTGTGTAACGCAAAGTAATCGCTCCAATTCCCAGTAAATACGCTTTAACTAGTACGTGTGCTTTTACACGCCCAAGATCTTTGGTACCATGCATATTATTAGCACCTCCAATTAACTGTTTGGCTAATAACGTTAAGATAACTTCTTCATCATGTTCAACGTCAATCATCTCTAATTCCCGTGCTTGACATGTCCATCTAAGTATCTCATCAAGTTTAACCTCGCCTCTACAGTACCAACTTTTCCCATCTTCCAACCGCTTCGTCGTAACGTACGATATATTGTACTTAAAACGTACAAGCCCAATTTCACTTGTGCATACTTTAGTTATCCACTTCTCTATATCAAAATTCCCTTTATCCGTGTAAGTGTCATTTAGCTCGTAAATAGCTTGATTTACCTTGTCCCCGATAAATTCCTTTATTCGCAACATGGCTTTGTCAATTAAATTTGTTTCATTACTTTCTGCATGACAAGTACCCGCTGCTGTCGTGTTAACGTCTGCTGTATTATTCGTGTTTCCTTCTATTAATTGAGCCTTACTCGGTCCCCCATAAAATGTTGGATTCCGGTGTAATCGATGGTAAAAGTATGTCCATTGCAGGTATTCCTCACATCCATTGTACCCGTCACAATTACCCGTAACAAGTTCTGCGTTTAACTCGTCCACTAAAACTTCTTCAAACCGGGATTCAACTGTTATCCCAACGTGCAAAAAGTGCTTCAAACTTTCACGAGTACTCTCCCGTGTGAAAATCCGTATAACTCCCTCTCCATTATCACCGCCACCAACACTACTCCCTTCATTATTGAACCATTTTACTGCACTCCGCATAAACTCCAAGATTTGCCATATGCGTACCTCTCGATATACTCTCTTCTTTACGTCAAAGTACTGCGTGCCTTTGACTATGACAAACCGGCCCGAAAGATTCCGTCGCCGTGCTTGTTTCCACGTTGCAATCATAACCTGAATTTTACCTTGTTTATACATCGTTTCACAAATATTTGCATCTTGTTCATCCATTCCAACGTACAATACGCCAATTCCAAAGCTTAAAGCTTCCTTTACCTGATTATCTTTAACAATATGAGTCGTTATTTCCAACTCGTCATCGTCAATATGGATAAATTGCCGTGGACTGTCTCCTGCACCACATAAGTAAATCAATTCTTTCGCTGTAGTTCGTGCTTGTAATTTACTCGTTACAAATATCAATACCGGTTCCCGTTTACTATGCTTCTTCATAGCTATGTAAATCGGTCGATTCATTGATCGCAACATTCCTGAAATTCCACCACTTCGGCGTGCTGAAAATCCGTCAATATATACTTCTAGAGGTTGCATGCGCGCTTCATCACCAAAATTGTACATTCCCTTATATGTATCAATCCCCAGCCATACAGCTAAATCTTTTATGTTGGCACACGTTGGAAGAATGCCCATGAATCGTGTGCGGAGTTTATTCGTTTCACTTGACACCATCCTTCGATATCGTGTTAGAATCGCCTCCAGAACACCGCCGCCTTCTTCTCCCAGCATATGTAACCCGTCTACTATAATCAATCCTATACGCATACCAGATTTACGCCATTCCTCACCTCGACTGAAGCCATTCCACCGCTCTGCCGTCGCGAGAATTACGTCTGCTTGACGTATTCGTTTGACCTCTCCAACACTATCCCATCCTTCAAACACTTCTGTAACTCTAAATCCAACTTGTTCAGCCAATTCTTCCCATCGGTTCTTCTCTCGATCATTTTCTATATTCCTAGTCCCTGATATGAACACTACTTTTTCCTCCTTTCGCTCTCGAAATGCCCACCATATTGCCAATTCCGCAACTACCATTTTACCACTTCCCGATGGCCCTGCTAACAACACATCCTCTTCAGTATTATAAACTGTATGAAATACCTGTGTTTGTAACAAATTAAAGTAATGAAACTTTCTCATATACACACTTTCCAATCTCTGATTCCTCAAAGCAGATATAGGTAGTCGGTTCAATGTTAGTAAATCTGTACGATGAATGTCCCATTCAGGTCGAATGTAATCAGTTAATTCCACTATACATTCACTTTCTGCGCCGATCCATCGATCGGACAGGCAGCGTATGCAAATTTGTCCGGGCATGTCTTCGTTAATGCTAATTAAGAACTCTATTTCCCAAAATGACTTATCCCGATTAATCCATATAAATTCATAATCATAAATCTCCATTGTATCCCCAATTTCAGCCCAAACCCAATATGCCTCTCTATCACCAGATATATCACGATTCCATTGAAATTGCCGCTCCAAGAGAGCCGTTAGTCGGATCATGTGGCCATTTATCCATACAACGTTGGCCTTTACCTTCATGATAGGAAAGCTTTTCAGTATTTGTGATAGATGTTTCGCTTGTCCTGTATTGTCTACAATGCGTGCTTCACACAGTTCACTCAACGTCATGCCTTGTAACAAAGTAACTGAGCTGTCACAGCCTCTTGAGTCAAGGCGCTGTAGTATAAACCCATCCACTTTAAACTGGTGTAAAGGATGCATAAATACCCACATCCTCTGTTCTATCGACTTGCACATTCCCAGTAACTGAGTGCTTTGATAACCCCATCGTTTCCATAGCCCTAGCATAAACAGGGCCCGACAGATTCGTCCCGCATTTTGAACAATATATCCCGACTCTGAAAATAGTGTAAAGTCCTCGATCATCGCTCTTGAGATATAAGCTTGCAATAAAATATTAATCTTTGCATCATTAGATCCAGCTTTGGTATTCACTTCACACGTCGTTGCGTATTCTTTTAACCGATTTAACTCTGAATCTTCACTTTCTCGCCATTGGATACATTGAAATTCACTGCTTTTGGCTAACAATTTGAAATTATCCGCTTGTGTTCCATACTCTTCCAATTCTTTTATAAACAATTTAATACTCTCCTGCTTAACATAATACTCGCTGGTTATTCGACCTGCTTCTTTGGTATATAGCTCGCCCGTTACTCGATTGAATATGATCATCGAACTATCGTGTAGCTTATGTGCAGCTTCTTCAATCAATCGCCGTCGTCGTTCTACCAATTGTCCATCC
>WMKJ01000097.1:0-48213 GCA_009733715.1 Herpomyces periplanetae | reverse complement strand
GAAGCAGATTGGGAAGGGTAAGTTGGAGGAGGGGGAGGAGGAGGAAGAGGGGGTAGAGAGGGAGGAGGAGCGTGATAAATGGAGTAATCGGAGGCTTGATTATCACGGTTGCGAGAAGGGTGGTAGGAAGAGAAGGCGGTTGACCTTGAATATCGAGGGTGTAGTTGGGGATTGTCGAGGGAGGGAAATGGGGAATGTTTTTCCAACCATGCACGGTTTACGTTAGCCTCAAAGGAACGAATGGTGTCGAGGGGACGTTCCCATCTGGGACGGGTAGGGTTTGACAGGTCGGGTTCATCTGTAGGGGGAAAGGAGAGGAGAGGGGAGGGGAGGGGAGGGGAGGGGAAGAAGAAGATAGTTAGTGAAGAGTTGACGTAGAGTGATGGGTTAGGGGGAAGAGTAGTTACCGATGGGATTTCCAGCAGCGTCGGTGAAGGTGAGAGAGCGCAGGGGAGTTAGGGTGGACTTTTCCAAGGCGGTGGCGACTAGATTTGGGAGGGAGGAAGGGTTGATAAGTTAGCGGGGATAGAAGAATGCGAGCAGGGAGCAACGTGGAAGGGTAGAGAAAGGTGAGTATGAGTGTGGTGGAGATGAAGGTGGTGATGGTGAAGGAGGAAGAGGATAAAACTATGTACCTGGTTGAGACTCGGTCATGGCAGCGTTTGGATCAGCCTTGGTACGGAGGGTAGACGTTAGAGAGGAATCATGGTTGTGGGAGGAGTTGCGATGAAGTGTAGTTGAAGCGTAAGAGTTTGAAGAGTTATGGGAACGACCATGATTGGATTTGTTGTGATGGTTGAAGGTTTTGTGGTTATGAAGGCGAATAAAGGACATTTGCGAGAGGATGAAATGAGAATAAGAAGGATAGAATGGGTCAAGTAAACAAGTCCAAGGGTAAAGAGAGTAGATTTTAAAGGACCGGAAGGGAGGGTAAGTGAAAGAGAAGAAAGAATAGAAAAGTAATGATAGAGGAATAAGATTGAAGGTAAGCGAGTGATAGAAAGTGGAAGAAGATAAGGGTGAGAGGGGAGAGAAGAAGAGGAGGGAAGAAGAGAGGAGAGAAGAGAGGAGAGAAGAGAAGAGGAGAGAAGAGGAGACTAGGGGAGAGGGGAGAGGAGAGAGGAGAGGAAGGGAGAGAAGAGAAGAGTAAACCACAGTACAGCAAAGTCAAATACAGTAGACCACAGTAAAGCACAGTACAGCAGGATGAATTGACGTGGACACAGCGACACGAAATGATGCGCAGTAAAGCGATGCGGTGCGGCACGGCACTGCGCGGGCGGGGCGGCACGGCAAGGCGCTGGAGGGAACGGAACGGGAGGTGACTTTTGAGGAAAGCTTAGTACAAATTGGTGGATGAGGATAAGAGAAGTAGCTGTAAAGCAATCTAGTACGAACAAGCAACGTTATCAATAAGAAGGGATCCAAACATTCTTCACTTGCGATCAATCCGCCTGTTTACGTCGTTATACACAAACAGCTATACACTTATGGGGGGGGTATACACTTATAGTGGGGGGTATACACTTATGGGGGGGAATCCATTTCTGGCAGTATACACTACAAAGGGGGCTATACAACTCGTGGGTGCTGGCCCCCATACAAACACTTGATTTCACTGCACGCTGTATATCACCAGTTCGCGCGGCATGATATTGTATTGCATGGTACGATCTTGGATGGTATGGTCTTGTACGGTATGTTCTTGGATGGTATGGCATGTCATGGCATAGTATAAATTCACATCATCCCTAATCTATTCTACTCTAACCTTACTTTTCTCCCCTTCCTTCATCCTAATGTACAATTATCTATCCCCAAATAATACCAAATTGGCATAACTCCTCCCCCCCATTCTACCTCAATGCATTTCCCCTTCCAATCCTCTTCTTAATGCTCTCCTGCTGCATCATCGCCTTCCCAATCGCCACCTTCTTCTACCTGGCGCTTCTCGCTACCCTCAAAATTAAACTTTCCTCCCCTTGGTCTTATCCACATTACTACTTCTACCTATACCTATCTATCCAACCAAATCCCGCTCTCCTCACATCCTTCCATTCAATCAGCTTATCTTCATCGCCCGAAGATAATTCTCCTCACGAATCTCCTTTCTCCGCTTATTCCGTAATGCTTTTTGTAAATCCCTCCGTTTTTCATGCGCCTTCATCATCCCTTCAATGTTACTACTATCCTTACACTCTATGCCCTTCCCCCCCGCTTCTACACTACCTACAATTCCCACCAAAATCAACTTCATATCCCATCATAACAAACTACTCTAAATTCACTTACCTCTTCTATCCCCCTCCTCAAACCGCTTATCTTTCTTCATACTTTCCTTCCACATCTTCCTCTCATCCAATAAATCCCACAACCAGTCCGGATACTCCCAATCTTCCATTGCCACGGGATCATGCCCGTCCTTGTAAACGTTTATTCCTCTTAAAACGGCTCCCCCCCGTACACACGACTTAACAAAAACTCGCGATGATTCATTTTCTTTATCCAAACTTTCCCTTCCCTTATCCTCTAACTTAAATGTTAACTAAATTATAAAACCTCTACTCTTTCTCTTCTTACCTCGTCGTAGTCCTCCCATCAATCCAATTCCTCCACTAAATTGTCGCGTACACACCCTTGACACTCCTAACATCCCAATCCCATTTCCCTTCAATGTTACCTTTTTCCCACTCGCCATACCCTTAACCATTATCATAATCACCATCTTAATATTAACTATTCACAACTATCATTTCAAATCCTCCACTTGTCAAATCGCCAACTCACCAATTCGCGTATTCCCGCTGACTAATGCCTTACATAAGCGTCTCCTCTCTTAACGCGGTTTCGGGCATCGTTGACACCTCTAAATTCCCGGCTTCACCATCTTCATCGACTCTTTTATGCAAATTCTCCCCAATAAATTTGTTAAATTGTTCAAATCATATCAATCTTATGGTTTTTTGTATTAGAAATTTTATATACACACTTTGATTTTTCTTTAATCATTCTTGTCCCCTTGCCCTCCCACACCCCTTCCATTTTGTTCTAATTTTCTTCGCGTGTCATTCATAATACGCGTACCTTTCTGTGCTTCCTCCCTCCCCATAACGGCTAACCTACTAATTTATCTCCAACTATCTCTCCGTATTCCCGATATCGTAAGGCTTCGGCTGCTATGACTTGCCCACTTCCACCAGTTCACGCTAAATCAGCCTTCCGTTACAATGAAAGTTTACTCACTAATCTCAGAATCATCATACTATCACTCGTCACCGCTGCCGCTATTTCCTGCCGTTTATTCAGCGTTATCCGATTCGAGTCTATTATCCACGAATTCGATCCTTGGTTCAACTTTAGAGCTACCCAATACCTCGTTAACAATGGATTCTACAAATTCTGGGACTGGTTCGACGATCGAACTTGGTCTCCCTTAGGCAGAGTCACCGGTGGTACACTTTATCCCGGTCTAATGACTACCAGTGGTATAATTTACCATTTTCTTCGACTCTTCTCTCTTCCTGTCAGCATCCGTGATATCTGCGTTTTTCTTGCCCCCGTTTTCTCCGCTTTCACTGCCCTTGCCGCTTATTCCCTCACTCACGAAATTTATCCTTCGTCAACCGCTGGTTTACTCGCCGCTGCTTTCATTGCTATCGCCCCCGGTTATATCTCTCGTTCCGTTGCCGGTAGCTATGATAATGAGGCTATCGCCATTTTTTTACTCATCTTCACCTTTTACTTATGGATTCGTAGCCTTAAATTAGGTTCTGTTATGTGGGCCGCCCTCGCTGCCCTCTCGTATGGTTACATGGTAAGCAGCTGGGGTGGCTACGCTTTCATCACAAATATTATCCCTTTGCACGTCCTCGTCCTCGTTTGTATGGGTAGATACAGTCCGCGCATTTATGCAAGCTATACAACTTGGTACGCTATAGGTACCCTGGCCAGCATGCAAATCCCCTTCGTTGGTTTCTTGCCAGTTAAAACTAGTGAACACATGGCTGCCCTCGGAATGTTCGGTTTGCTACAGCTCGTCGCTTTCGTCACTTACCTTCAAACTTACCTTACCAATAAACATTTACTCACCCTCCTCAAATTCTCAATTCCCCTCGCTCTAATCTCTTCCTTGTGTATCTTAACAATTCTGACTTCATCTGGTGTCATCACCCCCTGGACTGGCCGATTCTACTCCCTGTTCAACACAAGTTACGCTAAACGTTATATTCCAATCATTGCATCAGTTTCTGAGCATCAACCTACTTCCTGGTCGGCTTTTTTCTTCGATTTAAATTTTCTAATCTGGCTCTTCCCCGCCGGTGTATACCTAATGTTTCATGATATGCGTGATGAAAATGTCTTTGTCATTATCTACGCTCTTCTAGCAAGTTATTTCGCCGGCGTAATGGTCCGTCTTATGCTTACCCTAACGCCCATCGTTTGCGTTTCATCTGCTATTGCTATGTCTATTCTATTGTCAAAGTACATGAAAAATCTTCCCTCTCCGTCAATCACTACGCTAAGTTCTCTAAAACGACAAACTTCTTCCCATAATGATCTTGCCAATCATCGCAGACTTTCCGTTGCTAAAGGAGCCATTATTTCACTTTTCTCGGCCCTACTTGTTGTATTCGCAGCCCATTGTACATGGGTTACGTCAACTGCCTATTCTTCGCCTGCCGTTGTACTAGCCAGTCGTAATAAAGATGGCAGTATGCACATTATCGATGATTATCGTGAAGCTTACTTTTGGTTAAGGCAAAATACTGTGGATGATGCTCGTGTAGCTTCATGGTGGGATTATGGTTATCAAATAGGTGGCATGGCCGAACGCCCCACCTTAGTTGATAATAATACGTGGAATAATACTCATATAGCCACCGTTGGGAAAATTATGGCTTCCAGGGAAGAAGTGAGTTATCCTATCATGGTACAACATGACGTCAATTACGTCTTAGTAGTGTTCGGTGGTTTAGTTGGGTATTCAGGCGATGATATTAATAAGTTTTTATGGATGATTCGTATTGCTCAAGGTATATGGCCTAAAGAAGTCATCGAAAGAGATTTTTTTACGGCTCGTCACGAATACCGTGTAGATGATGAGGCGACTCCAACCATGCGAAATAGTTTAATGTAAGCTGACTTTTTTTTTGCATTAGCTCTACCGTTAACCTTTTGCGGCTTAAAATACTCACGGTTATTGTCCTTTGCAGGTATAAAATGTCATATTACAATTTCAATCGCTTGTTTGCGCCAAACCAAGCTATAGATCGAGTTCGGTATTCCAAGATACCTCGTGATGATATTACATTTTCTACGCTTGAGGAAGTCTTTACATCGGAGAATTGGTTAGTGAGAATTTATAAGGTTAAAGAAATGGATAATATTGGGCGAAGTCTCTTTCAGGCGGCAGACTTTGATCGAGGAGTTCGAAAATCGGCCGCAGGTTCGTCCACTTTCCGCTACTTAAGGGACAATTAAACTTGATTGGTTTTACATTGGAAATGAGATCGCGATGGAATAAAACAAGTGGTGAGAATTGCGTACCATGACACGTCTACGGCTTGTGTACATTATAATCAGGTGAAATTGAGTTTGTGAATAATTTCCATGTAACGGATTCAATGGGATGAATAGGCCGGTCTGTTTCCGTGTATACGAATGATTATGTTCCCGAGTAGGATAGACAAAGCGGAATCAAGATGATTATAGCGCGCAACGATGAACGCCAGAATATGAAATTCGACGTGAAATGTAGGGTCAATATCTTCCCTCAACGTTACACCGTATAAAACCATTTTACCCTTTGCGATTGATCAAACCAAAATGGGTTCCCGAGCGAAGTTTCAACGAAACTTACAGGCTAGTTCACGATACCAAAGACGAACTAATGAGTATAATGAAAGTTTTTCAGATATATTAACCTGTTCAACGGGGTGCGGATGTTGCGGAGAAAGTGATCATGAGGATAGTGATTATGAGAGAGAGCGATATTCTAGTGATGATGAAGAAGCATTGCGTATGGAAAGTGATGTTGAAGAAGAGTTTATCAGTGTACGAGATATATTTGCTTCGGGGAAACAAGTCAACGTACAAACTCGATTATCCAGGACCAAGGAAGGAATTCATCGTGAAACGAAGCTTCTTTACATGTGAGTATGGGATTTTTGGTATTGCGAAGGTGATTTCTTGCCAGCACTGGCCTTGGTGCGTGTTTGTGTTTTTTTTCTTTCTTTGCTTGTTACACAATTCTCCAGTAGTATAAACTACTTGTTATGATCAGAGTAACTGTGTGTAATGGCAAGTGTGCAACCAAGACAAAGTATGCCACACTTGCAGGTAGCTTCACGATCTCTCTGTTTCAACAGAGAATCAGGACGCTGACCCTGATTGTCAAGGTAATAATTATCTAGACAATCTTTGCACATTAATGTGAATGGATAAAAAAGTTACACAAGAGAATCATGGCCACGGGAAGGGAGACGAGAGCAACGTCAACATCTTTATCCAGTGCGACGAGTGCTCTAGACAGTGATACCAGTGATAGTCGAGCTCATGTTACACTCAATCAAGTTTACGATTTGAGAGACTTTGATGAAATCAGAATTCTTGATTTAATGGATGAAGCTACGTGGGACATTCAGAAACGCAGAATAATGCGAAAAGATGATCCAAACCCAGGGGTCGTACGAGGGTTAACATTGACCAATGTTAATGATAAATCCGTTTACTTGGGGAATAGTGTTATTATGAAACAAAGAGGTCAATTAAATCAAGTCCGCCCAACCTTTAATAAACGATGGGCAATCTGGTGGATGAAGTGGGTTGAACAGAGAGGAGTTAAACATCACCAAAAATCATGTCAAATTCATTCTCCCAAACCAAGGGCTATGCCGGCTACTTGTGGTAATCTTTTAAGCAAACCTGACGATGTTGTTATTCAACTTCCCCAAAAAGCCCGAATTAGCTTGGGAATTCGTGGTCGCAAAGCTGATATAGATACATGTCAGAGCAATAATCGTGATCAAAGAAAATCTACTGATATCGCTATGTCTAGGTATGACGGTCAAAATGATAATTCAAAACGGAAACCAACATGGTACGATGGACTTGTATATGAAAATTCTTCCCGTCCATTGTCACGATATTCAAAGTATTCCTCCAAAAGGCATTCCTGGCATAGATCTCCGCCATGTCGGTGTGATCACCATTATGCTCTTTCTCGCCCCTTGTGCCGTCACGATCGAGTTAAATCTTTACCCGTTAACTTGACTTCTTGTCGTGCGACTTCATCACCTTCCCCGCGATCTCGTCCTTCATCTTCCACATCACTTTGTTCGTCCGCTTTGAATAAACCTTGTGGACAATTACCCGTTGTCATTCCATGCAGATGGTGTCACAATTCGTCTAATTCTTTGATTAGTCCTTTCAAACTTGCCCATAAATCTCGTTCGTGTTTGACCAAACGGGAAAAACACTGCCCGAATTCTTCTCCCCTTCATTCTACCCCCGATACATCTTGTCAGTTGAATACTTCATCCCATCGAGTGTCGTGTTCACCTTGTACATCGTGTACATCGTGTTCACACGGTTTGCCCTTTAATCGTTCACCTGAAAGCCAGATTCCCCATCGATCAACTCGAAAACGGTCAAATCGCCAAAGTCCTTCACCGCGTCGCTCAACGTGGTTATGTCGTGATTTTAATCCATCTCTTCGTACTACATCATCAAATACTTCTCCTGCTGCTGCTGCTGCTAAATCCTTTCGGCAAACGATATCCACCGCCTTGTCAACTAGATCCCCTGCTCCTCCACCTCGAAAGTCTGCATCTACTGTCCGCTCCGGCTTATTAAATCATCGTTCACCAAGGCGGAACCATCATCATCGTCATCGTTGTTCCACTTGTCGCAGATATCACCGTCATAAGCGTGTAAAGCGCTCGTTCTGGATCTGGCTTTGGAAAAAATTCGTGCCTAAAATCCTCGATATTTTGCTAGTCTAAACTACGTCCACGTCCCCACTCCTGTACTGCCCCTAAAAACTCTGCCAATATATATTGCACTGCATTGCATCCCTTAACCAACTTATTTACATGTCTACGCATACTGTCTGCGCAAAATAATACATCAGCCTGCCAGCCAGTAATCGTATAATCTGCGAATCTACCTTTACCCTTTTATAAATTATCCTGTAATTTACTGAATACCCTTCGTCCAATCTATACTGCCCACGCTGCGCCATCTCCTCGCATATCACTCCCGGCTCCGTAGACCCGTTGATCGTGACTTTTATACACCCGAATGATTTGTCCACGGCCAAATAATAATCGCCCGCGCAAATCTTCCACACGATGAACCGTATGCCCAAGATCTCGTAATTGTTGTAACGAGGATTCGGGAATTCCCGCTTCGCAATACACAATTGCCCCCTTTGCCTGACCTGGACAATGACCTGCGTTAACCCATGGCCGGCTTTCAATGTATATGCGCGGCGCATCAAGAGCTTGCTGTGGATTCATATTAAAGTATAATTGATTCATGAGAACTTGTACGTGCCCTTGAGGTTGCATAAACCCTCCCATAACTCCAAATACACTGTATAACTGTTCTCCATTTGAATCTTCCTCCTGCATCGTCACCATACCTGGCATAAGTGTGTGATACGGTCGTTTCGCTCCCTGATATACATTTGGTAAAGCTTCATCCAGTGTAAATCCCGTTCCCCGATTCTGTAATACTACTCCCGTTCCTTTACCAACTATTCCCGATCCAAACGATCCGCATAAACTATTAATAAACGATATCCCATTTCCATACTTATCCGTAACGCTAAAGTATACTGTATCGCTTTTTCCTCCCCATGGCATCATCGCCGCATTATCTTCTCCTGTTATTTTCAAAGTTCGATTCATCTGTATACTCGATGCTTTCTCCCTAATATATTGCTCGGCCAAAAGTTCCCCTGCACCACGCCTTTCCATTTCTTCCCCTGGATATCCCAAATACGCTTCATCGCATACATACTTCAACGCATCCTTAAACGCTAGGCGTAAACTCTCAATTAATCCATGTAAATATTCCCTAGACGTTTCCATACCGGGTTTCAAACGTTGAATTTTCCCCTGTTCCATTAACATGCCCAAAATCCTAAAACTCTCCAATGCTACTATACCCTGCGTATTATAATTATGCTCCCAAATGCGTATTGTACCATTTTTCCCTTTCCCTAACCCTTCCTTCATCTCATTAACGTTAACTCGTACGTTAATCGGTCGTGTAATGTCCGGTTTTTGCTTTGCTTGTGCAATAAAATCCTCCATTTCCATAAAACTACCTAATTCTTTCAATGTCTCCACTATCGCTCTTCCAACTTTTCCCCCGTAAAATCCCTCTTTACCATATTTCCCTATACTTCGTAACGTTTGTCCAAGTTCCCGGAGCTTGATAATTTCTCCTTCAAACGGTGCCCGTAATCCTCCCTCTACCTTAGCATCCTTTATTAACAACTCTCCTCCATTCTTACTCGCTCGTTTTAGCAAATCTTCCTTACGCTTCCACATATACGCTGATATACCCGATACTGCGTATCCATCCTCCGCTAGTGCAATTGCTGGTGCCAGAATTTCTTCCAGCGTTACCTTCCCACTACCGAAATGGTCATAACAATCTATCCATCCTGCTACCGCTCCCGGAACTGTAACCGTATGAACACTTCGACTCGGCATCTTATCCCTTCCATCATAATTATGCGGTAAGCTTAACTTGATCTTTTCCAACGTTCCTCGCATCGCCGAACGTCCCGATCCATTCAATGCATGTACTGTCTTATCACTTGCTCGATAAAATATACAAAACATATCCCCTCCCACTCCCGTCATCATAGGTTCAGTTACATTTAACCCTGCTGCTATAGCTATTGCCGCATCCTAAATCCTCATTTTCATCGTCCAACCATTCCCATGCGTTAGCTACTATTAGCCGTACAACCATCCCCTCTCACTTTTCATCAAAATGTTCCATTTGCCAAATCTAATCTTACCGCTGCGTTCCCACCTGCTTGCAACACTTTCATACCACATGCATTTGCCAAAGGTTGCGTCGAGCTAATAATTCCATTCGTGCTATACACCACACTTCTTCGCGAAGGAAACCTGATAAATGAATCACACGGCTCCTCTGCTCCATGCATCCAATCACCCCTTGTCTCGTGAGGCACCATAGTTTGTAAACTGGTCGTTGTATAGTCGTATAGTCTTGTGGTAATTGCCAATCCCTAACTTTTAAAACCTCCTGTGTACTTATGTTACTCACACTTACATGGCATGGGCCGACTTTCACACTTGACGTGACAGTGTGTACGTGTATGTGTACGTGTGCTTGTACGTGTACATGTACATGTACACGTACAAGCACACGTACATGTAATTATGCATGTACAAGTGGGCATATGAGTGATTGTGTGTATATATGTGTACACCCTGGATAAACTATCACTGGCCACGCACTGTTTGCCAACCGTCCCTGCTATTGTCCCAACCTGCTTATATCCAACATGTTACCAGCATCGTGTACACCCTGTTTGTTGTGCTACCTCTAAACAATCCTTCTCTCGCTTGCACTCTCCCTCCTCTGTGTTTGCCAACTCTGCCTACCACCGCTTCCTTAGCCTTTTCGTCATCCTCCCGGACTTGCTTTACCTTTCCCTAATGCCTATACCCAAATAACGCCTCATGTATACACTTGCCAGAAAATCAATCGCGCCGTATATCTTCCCCTACCTGCTGAATTGTAGGTTAAAGGTACTATTAAAAACTTTGCTTAGTTCAAGATACTTGGCAGATTTCAAATGTATTAACTGAGGTGAAACAAATGGTTGGTTTAATACGTTCGTAATCAAAATTATCTCGACGGAATTTACGTTAAACTTCTTGTCAAAATCCTCTTTTCCCGTATGTCATTCTGATTGTCGCCGACTAGAGTCCATACATCTCGACCGTCGTGGACTCGACTCATCATCTGCCCGTGATGTTCTGTGATGATGGTGATGATGATGATGATGATGATGCCGATGATTTCGTGTTCCTTCCAAATACCCTTGATCAACGCTGCGGCGTTGGTGATTATGATGATGGTGATGATGATAGTTTTTCCCATGCCGTTGATTCCGACTACCGCTTCGTTTCGAACTTGTTGTTCTTTTTACCGTTTCTTGCTTAACCGGCGCCAATTTTTCTCCTTCCCTTCCCGACTCATGAAACGTTAAACATGCTATACACTGTTACCATTATCATTAGCAAGCCATGCCCTCCCGACCCCCACCTACCTACAATTCTCCTCTTGCACTATACTAAACTTACTGCCGTTACAAATAAAAGTGTAAGTCCAACAATGGCCAAGCCAAAGGATGCCTTCAACATAACACACGGTTTATTCACTTTAAAGTACCAACGGCCATCTTTACTAGATCTGTCATAGCGTCCAAATATCCCAAAATCAATGTTTATCGACCCAATTCCAAATAATGTACACTTTGTTCGAGTTATATACCGTAAAGTGTACACACCTGCAATCAAGGCTGCCACACATGAAAAATCAACTACACCAACCAGAAATCCATTCCGCCTTGCTGAATTCACCTTCAAGAGTGTAATTAGACTCCAAGCAGCCGCAAGCGTCGATCCTATGAAAAGAACCAAAATATAGTTTGGCGTTAATCGATTCAACTTGACGTATCCGTGAACAAACCATGCAAGCATTCCAATGATTGGAGTAAGGCAAAGTATTTGAATGATACGAATCACCATGAAAATGAGCGTGTTTGGAATCATGATACACTCAAGTGTAAATTAATAACATACACACAAAGACATACCCTGACCAAGTAAATTTGTCGATAGCGTGTGTGTGTGGACGTATGTGTAGTAGAGTACGTACAATGTGAAATGACAATAGTGAAGGCAGTTGAGCTAAATTTAAGCCAGCTTCAAGGTCATCATTTACTGAATTGCCTTTATCATCTATAACCACAATAATCCACAATACTTTGAAAATATCTTAAACCCGCAATATTCCTTCACGACATACATTTACTGCCCAACTTAAGCATATAAAGTATCCAAATAAAATGGTTCATCGTCCTAGTATAAGCGTACAGTTAGTTAATTTATCCCGTAGACAAGCATCCAAAATGACAATCAAGTGATAAGATCCTTATTCCCTTAACATGCATGCTTCGTTTCTCCGACAATTAGAATATTCGTGTAACCCCATATAAATAATTTCAACCTGATTCGTTTGTTCCCTTCATTACTCTACAAACCTCCTGCCAAAGCCGCCTCTCTATACACCGGTAAAATGTTCTTCCTTACCATAAATATATTTCCCGAGACAGTAATACCCCGTATCTCCACATAAAATTACGGGCCCATTCCTCCGTCACTTCCCTTTTCGCCTAAAACTTGAATGTTTCATCTGAAATACTCCTAGAATCTTTTCTCAACTTTCTTTTTTTTCCTCTTATTACTAAGCGTTTCAGCCCTACATGATTAGTAATACACTTCTTATTATCTTTCGGGCATTTTTAAAGGTAAAATCGTCAAACTTGAGAGAATAATGGAATTTAAGCTCATTTGACTGATCGTTTCAACACGGTAAAACCAATTAAATGAGTTCTGGCTTGTTAACTGTCGCTTTATTTTTCTAGCGGTATATACCCGATCACGTTAAACTACGCCTTTTTCCAGTTTATTATTTCCTAACCATGCCTATCATCGTAGCCATGCATGGTAATGTTAATCCAACCGTTCAAAGTTATTTTTTAATAACTTTTGGAGATTTATTTCAAATAATTTATTGTTTCATAAATCATGAAAAATCATATTTTTATTCTTTTTCACGGGTGATGATTTTACTAAGCTTTCCCGCTCCAATTAATCTCATGTACCCTGACCGTATACTGTTAATTTTGTGTAATTCGTCGCTGAATAGTATTCTCACTTGCCCGATGCTTTCAATTAGATGTTTAACTGTACAAAAGTTTCATCCATACTATTCATTCTTGTTATTTGTTAGCTATTATTTTGACACCATCCTTATACTCAATCAAACTTTCTTACCAAACTTTATACAATCAATCTTATCATTCATTATTCTTCTCCATTTTTTGCTGCTCTAATCTTTGCTGAAGCTCCAATTGCGCTTGTTCTCTTTGAGCTTCGTGAACTTTAGCCATTACCACTTCTCTGAAAATTGCACCTTTCCCTTTAATTTGACCCCTACGGTTTGCTGCACTCTTCTCATCTCCACAGGCTTTCACGCCTGTGTCAATTGTACCATTATCACCACTACGGGTCTCAGGTTCCTCGTGTGATGTCGAAGTGTCCATCTCCTCTTCATCCGGCTGCATCTTCAGAGCCTCAATTCGGTTTGCCAATTTAACCCGTTCAATCCCACGTTGAAGTCGTATTCTTGCAACGTAGGCGCGTAGCTCAGGTATCAAGTCATGCTCAGTTGCCGTCGTGCCGCTTAGCCATCTATGCTTTGTACACTCCTAAACGTCCATAGCCTCGGCAAATTCAGTAATTCATCCGTCATAATTATCATCACCCGTGTAAATTGAATAAGATAAGGTAAAACCTGAATAATTCAGGTGCCCATTTTACTTGTTCAACTCACCTCGCTAGTGGGCCGTTTATTCGGATCCAATTGGAGTAACTGTCGGATGAAATCCTTTGCGTCATCACTAACACCTCCCCAAAATTGGGAATGAAAGATAATTTCTCCCTTGGAACACTCTTCAATCAGCTCTGCCATACTTTCACTCCTAAAGGGTGAATATCCGCAAAGAAGAGTATACGTAATGACACCTAGCGACCACATATCTACCGGTTTAGAATGACCCTGCTTCAACATTACTTCGGGGGCCGCATAACCGAAGGATCCCGCCATACTCATCAGCACTTCATTACTCTCCACACATTTGGCAATTCCAAAGTCTGCCAAAACTAGTCTCGAATTGGCCTCTTTCGTCAAGTATAACAAATTTTCAGGCTTCAAATCTGCTCATACCCACATTGCATGAATGTTAGTTGAGCATGTCAAAAATTTATAGACCCATGTAAATAAATTATTTTGCAAAACTATTACCTCGATGAACAATATTGCGTTGGTGTAGATAATTAATTGCATCGAGAATTTGTCGAATAGTCTCGGCAGCATCTTTTTCGGTAAATTTACCACAATCACAAATCCTATCGAACAATTCACCACCGGTGGCTAATTCAGTTACTAAATAATATTTGTCCTACTTGAAAAAAAATTTGTCAGTTAACCTGCACCCGGCCGTGTTGAACCTGGTGTTGCCTAATCAATGTAGCAGCCTTGAATTACCACTTAATGATGTTGTTTGCATGGGTAAAAAGGTCAAGAATGCAAATTAGAAGAAAGTAAAAATGTACTACCTTGGATTCAAACCACTCATAAAATTTGACAATATGAGGATGATCCATTTCTTGTAGGATTCGCATTTCATCGTGTATCATCTGCTCATGTTCTTTAACTTTTCGCTTTAGTATAATTTTTATAGCAACCTTTCCCATAGGGCCATCAGCTTCGCGCACTATGCCGTAAGTGCCAGCACCCAGGGTTTTGCCAAATGTATATTTGGACCTACATAAAGTGTGTTAAGTCAATAAAATTTTGGTGGGAAAATGACAATGTTAACTTTACCAACTTCTTATCATAGCTTTCTGGTTGTCCATGAAGCTTGTGAATCATGGACGAAACTGTAGCAAAGATGACGATGAAGAAGTGTCAGTGATTAATTGAATAAGTTTAAAACCCAATAGTATAATATTCCAGTAATACTAAGGAAACAAATATACGCACTCGCCGTCATAGCTGGAATTTCCGAAACCATATCGAAATGGTAAACTCCTTCTCTTAGATAGAAAAGGGTATTTTAGAGGAAAAGAATTGCGAATGTGTTAAACTGGAGAAAAGTGTTAGCCTTAAACCGTTGATTATAATTGTGCGTATAAATAAATTTGTATAGAAAGCAAATTTATCCAAAGTATTTGCGACAAAATGAACAATCCAGCATAGAATATCAGAAATTAGAGATGATACAAGGAAAGTTTTGAATTCAAAATCTCATAAGAGTTTAAACGAGCAAAGAATTCCCTATCCCAAAAACTCGTGTACAGCATGTCCATTTATCCATTTGATCGTAGACACACTGGTTCACCCACTCACTTTTTCATTCAATCAACCATTAAATCCAATTCAAAAACCCCACCTGCGAAACCGCTATATTTCATCATGAATTCGCCTTGCCCCGTCTCATTTGCCTCCTCTCCCCACGGAAATACTGATTTTTCGCCTATTCATTTGTCACGTGCGATTCGCCGGAAACATCGATGATCCGAGAGCCGTTGGTAATCATTTATTAACGAATCGGGAAATTTTTTCCATATTTAGGGTAAGCGAGCGCTGGAATTACAAGATTTTGTAGGTTTTGGACATTTCTCCTCCAATTCTGCTCACTTTTATAATTTATGTTTGTTAAAATTCTACGCTAACCATACTTTGCTAAGATATTGTGGAGTTTTTTCCATTACAATAATTTCGCCTTTGTTTTTAATATTTTACGGTTGTACAGCAAACGTAGTCTGTCACTTCGTCCTCAGCCTTGTTCTTCATTATAATTTTAAATCTCTTGCATGTATCTTATCCTTATGTATTCAGTTGATTGATTTATCTTGTACCCTGTTTCCACTTACTTGACCTACCAATCTTTATCTTTTCATTTACTTTTCTATTAGATATTGGTTTTATCATCGATGTATTTCACCCGCTACACACTTTTTAAGTCATTCCTAATTTGTTCTGAAACTTTAATACTCTTGCAATTTATCAGGATGGACCGGCATCTGGTTTCTCCGTCATGTTTACTACGCTTCTTCGTTAATTTCTTTTCTTTTGCAGTATATCTAAATGTGAATTATTAACGTTTACGATGCACCTTGCAATTTTTCTCTATTAAGTCACATCATTTAGCCAAATTCACTTACCCCTTGTTAATTTACAATTTAGTTAAGCTGCTAGCGTCTGTTATTAATCATACGTTAAGATGCTTCATCTATCCACTCCCTGCACATTCCGAGTAAGCTGTTCAACACTCTCGACTGTCTTTGCTAGTCTTTTTATTTTCAAGCTTTTTTACTTCATTTCTCCGTTTGTCAACATAAATCCGCTCTTCTCTTATTCTTAACATGTATAATATCGTTTCTCCAACTCACTAACATTTTCAACACTCGTAGCCTGTCGTTAATTAACTGTAATTATCATCATACCTTTTCCATGTCTTGAACATTTGTAATTTTCTCTCTTCAATTTCCACAAGTTTAGTAACGTCACTTGTATTAATTATTTTGTTAATCTGACATCTAAACTATTCTGTAAGCTTAAATTTTATGCTGTATTTGCTCCGTTGATTAAAAATTATTCAAATTGAACGACTAGCACAATCAGAACAATTATAGTTTGCCAATCTGTTCATTGCTGCGTAACTTCATTTACTGCAATCGTTAATTATCGATGGGTAGCATAGCCTGTCATATTTATTTCTTAAAACCTCAACAATCCATAGTTTTATACATTGAATTCTTACTCCAAAACTTCAAAATGAGTTACTGTTTGACCAGTTGTTGCCCCTTCTCATTTCCCTATAAAGCTTTGCCACCAACTCTATACTACTCAGTGAATAAATTTAAAGCCTGAAGTAAAACATTCTGCAAGAGTATTTTAGCGATTTGATTTTTTATAATTAAATTTCTACCATCCAAATGTTTACATAACAAGAACTACTCATCACCAGATCCTCGAGACCATTATTTCAATCCTTTTGTAAAAAGGAATTCATGAAAATGGCAAGTTTCTCTACCGCACAGAGACACTACAGGCGGTCGACAGTATTAATTACACAAATTTTAAAATCTCTCAATATAACGAGTGGACATGGTAATCAAATGAGTAAGTCGTTCGGGTAATCCTAATGGCAAAATGTCACTTGACAGGCCGTTAAAGAACCACCGTACAATGATTGCAACTGTAACATTTGCAAATGTTTTTTTTCCAACGGTGAAGTATTCCCGACCACTTTCCCAATAATTAGCCAGATTGCACCAAAGTGTTTCCTTTTTAAATACTATATATTGCAAGTTTGTTTCTTGACTTCCACGTACGGCCATAACCGGGGGAGAACAGGGCGTCCCGTCCGCTCCGCCTTACTTAAGCCCCCGAGTGGGCGGGTAGTACTGCGGTGGGTGACCACGCGGGAATTCCGTCTGCTGTACGTTTTTGCAGATTTTTGACCCCCGTTTCCAGGGGTCTCAGATAGCCGATTGGGAATGGTGGGCACTAAGAAATAAGGAGCACGGGCAGCACAAAACGGTCAGAGCGTCCCTAGGTCGAACCACGTTCAACAGATTGCCTTTAACTAACGTCTAAATGACAGCGGGTGTGCAACGTTAACGGTATTGCGTAGTTTTTGGTAAACTTAAAACAGCTGCACAACTTCCCCTCCAACACCAAAAAATCAAAATTGGAAAACTGAATATAGTGTATAGTATCTTCTAATGTAATAGACATTGCCCAGGTTAAACCAAATAATTACTATAATACAGGTTGTTAATTAGAAACTACTCGCAAGTTCAACGAAATATTCAAGCTAATTATATTAACTAAAGACGAATTATTATGGACAAACACCTTTTGGACATTTACTTGCAATATGACCAAGTTTACGACAACGAAAACATCCACCTAAGCGTAATAATTCAGATCGTTCATCCGGTGTTAACTTTGATATTCCCTCTTTTTCAGTAATAAATGCATCAACGGATTCAGGGGGACTAGTTCTCGATGAATGAGAATCAGAAGACAAGTGATACCGGCTAGTAATTTTATCGACAAGTTTTTCATCAGAGTCTTCGTTAATTTGTCGTCTACGACTATCAATGGGAATATTACCCGTCATAACATCTTCAGCAAAGTAAGAGTGGCTAATTGCTTCCTTTAGTGTAGTTGAGCGATACTGTAAGGTAGCTTTGTTTAATTCGCTTTTTAACCCTTTAATGTAATGATGCTTTGCTTCCCAATCCGTCATATAACCAGTGGGAAACTTTCTATACAACTTAAGAAAATCTTCCGCATACCGTCTAACACTATCTGTCTGATGAATTCCGTCAAACTTTATTCGTAAATCTTGCTCGTAATTAGGAGGATAAAATTCCTGCCTGAGTAACGTCACAAAATTTTCCCACGTATCTGCACGCTTCTGACCATAATCTTGATACCATATTGCCGCATCGTCAGTCAAAAATGCTGCTGCATATAATACTTTATCCTCTGAACTTTCGATTCCGTTAAGCGTAAATAAATGGCTCACTTGGGCTACCCAAGAGTCAAGACGAGTAGCGTTAAATTCTCCATCGTACGGTTTTGGTAAGGGAATTTTGACCATACTATTCCCAAGAGAAATGTATGCATCCGACATACTTGTTGGTACATTAAATAGAAGATAAACTGCGTTAACTTGAAAGCCTTGCTTCACTCGACCAGTCTTTTCACACGTAAACGTTTAATCCTGCCAATAAATTAAGCCTAATTAAATTTTACGACTCGTGAAATTTCTAAAAGGATACTTGAGAACCCGAGGCTTAAATTTTCTTGATAATTTCAAGTGTAAGTATCATTGAGAAAGCATTAGATTGTCTTCTTTTAGCCGTATAGGTTGAATCAACGATCTTTAACTTCCGGTAAACGGTCAACCGTATCTCGCGTTAAACGTAATAATATCCAAAAGAAAAATATAATCAAGAGCAGCATGATCGCATGAGCTTCGGATTGGCAACTCTTTGACTGATTTGATCACATTAATTTTTCTTCCCATAACTTACCATACAACATCATCATTTTCACTATTAATATCGTACTCACTTGCTTAATCCTTAGCTCCGCACATCAAACAACCTATACATACACACATACACACTCACATGCATACACGTAGATACACGCACGCAAGCATACGCGGAAACGTAAATTTGTAACCGGCAACGTTTACATTTTAAATTATCGTATTAAATTGCGTCAATCGTTCGTTCTCTTTAACCTAAATTTGTCCTTTTTATAAACCTTTCTATACAATTTGCCGTAATCAACCAATAACTTTCCCTCTTTTCTTGCCCGATAGCCCGGCTTCCAGTCTAACCCAATGTTCCATTTATATCGCTTAATTTTACCCAAGAAACTTCTACCCTACGCTGAGACGCCTTAACGTTTGAAAGTCTACCCCGCGTGCATATTCATCCTCCAATCTAAATCATTCATGCTTTCTTTTACTTGTGTAAACCAACTTCATGATCTACCGTCCCCCCTTCCTCCCCTTTCCCAAAAGTTTTTAAACATTATATCTTGCCTTTAAATTTAATTTTATTATTCCATGCATACATGTCATTCCCTTTTTACGTCTTGAATAATCTTACAAATAAATTTTCATTCAAAATCCCCAAATTTTACACACCTATCCATATCCTATTCATCCAATCCATTATTTCCTTTGTTCGACAAATTCACAATACTATCCTCCCCCATTTAAATCCTCCACTTATTCCTTTTAAAATCTCTTCCATAACATGCACGCATTTAATACCCTAACCTTAGTCTTTTTCATTAAAAGTTTCGTTCACTCGGCCTCTCTCCCCCTCAGTCACGTGTTGCATAGCCTTTTCCTGCATCACGTGGCCAAGGGTTTATAGCCAGTTGGGAGTTGGATTAACGTTTGGCGATTATTTTTCACCCGGAAATTTTCGCGTTATTTTTGGGACTTTTTTCCCTGGGTTTCAAAATATTTTCAATTCGTTTATCATGCGACAATTATCCTTTTCTTGTATACTGACCTTGTAAAACGGTTATATGATTTATTTCATTGAATAGTTTTTCTCCCCATAAATATGTCATTCATCAATTTTATCTTCATGCGTCCGCAGCTGTGCATTTAACTCTAATTGTCCTCTTTTACGCGTAACATGATCTATTATTTGCGTTAAGATGGTATTTTTTGTTCGGTCAACGTCGTATTTTTCCCGCATAGATGAAATCAATCTCATTTCGTGTAACTTGAAATACCCATTCCGCTCATTATTTCGTTCTTACTTTCATTCTTCCTCCTTAACACTACTTCTTCCCCATTCTTTGAACATCGTTCCACACTTTCCGCCATATCAATCACATAAAAATTTTTCAACTTACCATAACTCTTCTGTCTCTCTTTCTCCGGATTCGTTCCACGAAAAACTCACAAAAATCGTTCAACATTTCAAAGCTCCGATTTCTCATGCTTTCGCTTACGGTTCAGGCGTTTTCCCCCAAGCTACCTCTCCCCTTCCTAAGCATTACACCCAATTGAATATTTCCCTCATCAATTCCTCCAATTTCACCCATCTTCGTGATCAATTCTCCAATGTCATTGACTTAGTGTTTTGTGTCGATAATACACAGGCATGGCATGATATCAATCTATCGCAAAACAGAAATCATTATTCCTTTTTACGATTATTTGGTTCTAAATTCATTTCATACATTCAGGATAACTGGGAAGCGGGAATATACTTCAATCCCTTTGTAACCCAGGAAAACTGTTTGATCAAGTATGGCGTTGTAAACTCTTCCATACTACATCGTGATCTCGTCAACTGGGAAACCTTGTACATGGCTGGTCGCTTACAGAAGCCTGTTCTAACCCTAATTGAAAACTCCCAAATTTCTCAAGCTAACGTAATTAATCTCTGCAATGCCTTGCGCGTTGCACTGCTTTTGCTTCCTAATTCGTTTACGGAGCGCGATTTATTCCTTACTCTTACCTCCCTATCATACACCGGTGATCCTCGTATGTCAGTATACTTTAAAGCTGAAAACCCTCATAAGATCAAAAATATTGTCTCCAATCAACTTCCTCATTTTCGCCTATTATACGAGCCAATTATACGCAAATTCTTTCCTAATGTATTTGTCAGGGAACACTTCTCTTCAACTAATGACTGGTATCTAGACACATCTCTAAATCGTCACCTCTCGCAGGATGTATGTCAATCTCAACGAATTCAGATGATACAATCCCTTCCCGAAACCTTGCGAAATTACTTGTTTTCGGCTTATGCTAAGCATACCGGCCAAACCTTTCACGGTGAACAACCTTCCCTTACCGTTTTTTTAAGCCAATATAATAAATTCCAGCAAGCCTTGCCCCACGCAATTAACTTTGGTCTTCGCAAAATTATTACTGTTCCCAGCGTTAAACAATCTATAAAAGGCCTGTTAACTGCCGGAGTTTTCCGTTCCATCCGCTATATGAGGGAAAAGCGGTCCAAAGCCACCTCATTGACTTAATAAGTCCCTCATTATCATCCAAGGTAATCATTGTCAACATGGTTAATTGCTCCGCGAGGAAGAATCTCTGAGCTTTTGGTTTTTTCGCCATGCTTCAGACCTTTTCCTCTGTCTTATCAACGTTGAATTTGATTTGGATTTTCTCTTCCCAACCATATCAGATGCCGATGCTCTATGCCCTTCGAAAATTTCTCGATGAGTAGCTAGATCCGTTTGATTCATCGTATTTCTCGACTTCCAACTACGCTTAAGCTTACTTGACCTATTTTTCAACTTGTTTGTCCCTGTCTTTCGTCCCCCATTTCCCGTGCTGAGAGTATTTGGGTGGCTTTTGGGTAAATGCACGGCCGACTGTTTAGCCCTGGTTACCCTGAGGTTTCTCGGAAGTAATGGGGGAAATTTTTGACCATCTAGTTTAAGGGCCTTCTGGACACTTTCAACATCCTAAATGTGATTTTATTAGGCCAATTATTCAATAATTTCTTCGTTAAAGTGACCCTGCTAATTATGTCAAGATGTAACAATTCCTACTTACCTTGAATTGGACATACGCAAAACCTTTACTAACACGAGTTCGTGCATCACGAACGACCCGAACATTTTCAACCCGCCCAATTTTGTTGAACTGACGCCATAGTCCCTCTTCAGTATCAGCATGCCGAATTTTAGATGGCCGTTTGGGCTTATCAGATTCTGGTTTATGGGAATCAGCTTCTTCTTTGACAGCACTTTCATCATCCATAAAACTTAAGTTTCCTACAAATATGCATCGTCTGCTATCTATTTCTGCCGGGCAAAATACTGAATCTACTCTAAGGTGTCGATCGAGTACCATAGATCCATTAAGATTTTCAATTGCCAAATTAGCCGCTTCTTCGCTCGAGTATTGTACATAGGCGTTTGTGGACTTTGTTGTTGCATCCATTATAGCCCTTTGGGCATAGGCCGCCCGTTTAGGAATTAGACTGCTAAAGGGTATAGACCGAAACCGTAGTGAAATAATTTTCCACCTTAGGTCACCATCTTGACAATTTGTAGGGAATATTGAACTTAAATGTTTAAATAATACTTTTCGACTCTTTTGATTGCGTATAGCTTCTATTGAAACGTTTGATAAAAATACCGTGCGCCTACTAATTTCTTCTTTTGTATTCGTTTTGTTCGAATTTCCGGACCCCCGATCTACAACTTGGGGTGATGAGTTTTGTGATGATACCGAAAGAGATGCTTCAGATTCGGAATCTAATTCAATATCGGGTTCAGATTCTGTATTAGTACCGTAGCTATGATTTAGACTATCAGCGTTGTTGACCGAGTTTGTGATCTTGGTATTCGGTGTATTCCTTTGGCAGGAGGGCAAAGATGGCTCTGCGGAGTAGACTTTATTTTTCAATTTTTTAAAGTATTCTAGCTCAATATTGTTAAGTGAATCATCCTGTAGGCGTTTTTTCTGCTTTATGTTAGAACATTTACCCGTGTTAGAGTTCGAGTTTAATCGAGAGTTCTGTATGACATTTTGTGTGTACTCTTCTAGTATATCCTGGGCCTGAATTTTATCCTCTATATATCGTGGTGTTGAACATATTTTTTCTGACGAGAAAAGATCGGCGAGGCCAGGATCAAAATCTGCTTCATCAGCTAGATGAGGAAATTTTTCATACATTATTTTCCCACTACGTTTAGAATCGTCCTCTTGATTAAGCGAATATATTAGAACAATTCCCTGAAATATGAACTTCAATTAAAAACACATAATGAGCTATACCAATGCATATATTATCCACATTCAAGTGTATACTTGTATTAAACCCTTTATCTTTCTGCCGTTCCCACTTGCTCATCTCCCAATTAATATTCCCCTAAACTTTCGCGATACAATCCCAATCCGAGCACGTGCTCAGTCCCCTGTGCGGGAAACGCTTTGATTACGTAATCGACTTGAATGAAGTCTTGAAATCCGACTCGACAAAGCTAGTTTTAAAATATAGATTGAATGTCAAGTAGGCCAAAGACATTTTGTAATTTTTTCTCAGGTATTATGGTAGTTAAATATTTTTATGTTGAGCACATTTTACAAGTATGTTCACATTTAAAATTATGTATGTTATCCCAATACTAATATATCGGAATTATGTTTTGCCGAAAGAGTTACGAGAAAACATTTTTGGGAGATGGATAAATTCCAATCATGACAGATACAATCAAGAAATACACAGTAATACTTAAAATGGTTAATTTAGCTATCAAATATATATATTTCTGCTTTATTCATCATCACCGTACCCCAACCCATTGCTTTCCTTGAAAATTTGCCGACAGCTAAATTTCTCCGGCGGTGTAATATGTCACGTGACCAACTGCCTAGAATGGGGTTGTCCGAAGCGAAGTTTTGAAGTGTAGTTGTTAACGATAATTTTAATCTTCGGTACGAAGGAGGATGTTAATAGAAATAAAACTTTTTACGGTGGAAGAAGAATTTAATTGATAATCCATTCTTATAATGATAGCAAAAGCTTCGCATGGAGGGGAATTTTTTACAGTTTTACAAGAGTCAGCTTGGAAAATACATATTTTTAATAAGGCATATTGTGAGGGAGAGTTTAACTAGAGGTGCTAATATTCCAGTGAATTCGCTTTGCATTAAGTTTGTCACTCTCTCTTGTGCAAAAGCTGTATTCCTTATAAATATTGCCAAAATTTTAACGTGGAATTGTACAAGTTTATGCTAAATATATTTCGGGCAAAATTTCAATGTGTACGGGCACGTTTATCCACAACCATCATTGAATTGGTCAACCTTCTCTAGTGTTCTGCAACGGTCATCATTTCCTGTAGGCATTTGACAAAGTTCACTAATATTTAAATACATATCTACAAACGTGCATACTCATGCAGTGCTATTATGAATGTACTGCGTCAACTGTGGTTACGCATTGCGCCTTAGCATGCTTAATATCAAGCAAACGGCCAAATTTAGTAGTCGTTCGAACGAATATTCTTCAAGTATTCGATGTGGTTAACTGTGGAAGTGAAAAAACAGAATCACATTCACTAAATTTATTTGTTCCAAACAGAAAAACTAACTTAACCTCGAAATTTAACTTAAATTCGTCAAAAGCAGACATAACGAACTCCCATGCCTCGGTTAAACTGGTATTGCGGTGTGAATACACACTTTCAGGTCTGGTATCAAGTATTAGTAAAGTTAAAATTGCAAACGGTAAATCGGATGGTGATGCTCTTCTAGTTGCACTTAAAAATGCAAAACTTAGCTTGATCGAATGGGATCCTGAGATTAACTCTCTCTCAAACATATCAATTCACTTCTACGAGAATGACAATGTTTACCATAATCCCGCTTTACCAGATGTTGGCGATTGTCAAAGCGTATTAGCCATGGATCCAGATGGTCGATGCGCTGCGTACAAATTTGGCGTGCGAAATGTAGCATTCATTCCGTTTCGTTTACTCAAAGACGACCTAGTTGACGATGAACTTGACAGAGATATCGTCGAACAATATGAAGCCAATGCCGCTAAAGGAAAACCTGATACCAGCTCATGCGATACCGCTAACAATATGCCGTATATGCCATCGTTTGTACTTCCGTTAACATCGCTTGATTCTCGATTGCGAAATCCAATTCACTTAGCTTTTCTTTACGAGTATCGTGAACCTACATTTGGCGTGTTATTTGCACCAAAGCAAGCGTCACTGGCGCTTTTACCCGAGCGAATCGATCCTATTTGTTACGCGATTTTTGCGTTAGACCTAGAACATCGTGCTTCGACCACTTTACTTTTTATACATCAATTACCCTACGATCTTGCGCGTGTGTTACCCTTGAAATTACCTATAGGTGGCGCTTTACTTATTGGAAATAACGAATTTATACACGTGGATCAAGCCGGAAAAATGTCGGGTGTAGCAGTGAACAGCTTTGGAAAGTTGAACACCGAATTCGTCATGTCGGATCAATCAAGCTTGCAACTACGATTAGAAGGTTGCCTAGTAGAGCCTTTGGGTGGGGATGATTTAAGTTTACTTATTGTATTGAAGAATGGAAACTTTGCTCTTTTGTCATTCAAATTTGACGGACGAAGCGTTTCGGGACTATCGGTTAACTTAATTCCCAGTCGGTGTTACGAAGGCATTAAAATAGCAGCAGCAAGTTGTTTATCGTTAATTTGTGCAGGTTGTATGTTCATTGGCAGCGATTGTGGGGATTCGGTTTTAATTGGTTGGTCACGCATCACTACTACGCCTGCACGGCGGAAAATTATCATGGATGGCATGGTAGATGATGTTTTTGAACTTTCCGATGAGTTCGATGTGGATAATGAAGACGATTTGTATCAGACTAACGATAGCAAAGCAAAAAAACCCAGTGAAGCTATCAAAGTGGAAGAAATGATGTTTTATAAATTGGATGAATTACAGAGCGTAGGACCCATGCACAATTTCACCTTTAGAAAAAATGAACGTTGTGAATCAGAAAGCAAACTAGAGTTAATCGCTGTGGTGGGATGTGGCAATGCGGGCGCATTGGCTTTTATGAATAAATCAATTATTCTGGACTGCCATTTTGAGTTTGAATGCCCAGCGAATGCTGTGGGATTGTGGGCAATTCAGGCTGATGCAGTACAATTGAATGGCACTATTGAAAAAGATAAGCTAAATACTCCAACGAGCATAGAAAAATCTACCAATGCATATAACGGAATGCAGGAGGGTGGACATCACAAATATTTTCTAGTATCTCATGAGAATCCTGACGGTAGCGACAAGTCAGTGTTTTATCAAATTGATAGTGGAAAAGTGATGAAAGAAGTAGAGCAAATAGGCGATTTTGATCTGGAGGCTGGATTAACAGTGGAAATTTGTGTGCTGGTACAGGAGAAACGGATTGTACAAATTCTCAAATCGGAGATACGAAGTTATAATCTGGAGCTTGAATTAGTACAGATTATGCCCATAGAAGATAGTGATGGGCGTGAATTGGAGGTTGCCAGTGTGAGTTTTGTATCGCCATATTTGCTTACTCTACTTAGCAATAATAGCGTTGTTCTGTTTTGCGTGGCATCCAATGGTGATTTGGAGGAAGTGGAACTTACAAATGCCGTTAAAGAATCTAAATGGCAATCAGCATGCCTGTATAGCTCTGAGTTTACAAAGGGACGGCAAACAATGTTCATGTTAAGTACTACTGGAGAGCTACGGGTAAGTGACTGGGGTATTTTGCCTTTGAATAGTTTACATGGTCTTCGTTAACGGGGGAAAATATTCAATTTAGATTTATGATGCTGAGCGTAATAATAGCCCGTTGTATGTAGCGGAGTCATTGGCATTTACACCTTTAATTCTGTCATCGGGAAAAACTACGCGAAAGGGAAACTTGAAAAATGATTTAGAAGAGTTACTTATGGTTGACATCGGCGATAAGTGGATCAGCTTTCCGTACCTTTTACTTCGCAGTTATTTGGGGGATGTTATCGTATACGAGCCGTTTTATACGGGTGCGTGTGACGACACTCAACCGTTTACGCATAATTTGCAATGGCAGAGAATGAAGAGTTTTTTAGAGTACGGGTGTGAACCAATTAAATCTGAGAATGAGGAGGTGAAAAATTCGACGAATTCACGCAAATTTATGGCCATGCATAACTTATCAGGGTATAACGTAGTAATAGTGGTGGGTGAAACGTGGTCACGATTAATCGTACGTGAAGCATCGTCAACATTGCGGATACTGGACTTGTGTATGGACAATGTAGTAAGCATGTGTAAATTTCACAGCAAGGAATTTGGAGGTGGAATTGCATACTTGAATAAGCATGGCAAAATTAAAGTTGGTGGACTAAGTGAAGCACGGTACGGTGATACGGGATGGGCAGTTCGAAAAGTGAGCTTGGACTGTGAAAGTCAACATATATGTCATCATCATGAACAAAAAACTATTATTATTGAGTGTGCTAGGGTGGAAAAGTTTAGATTACCGGTTGATGATTATCATCATGAGTGGGCGGCGGAAACTACTGACTTTTTGCCGGAAGTTGAACAAAGTTCACTAAAGTTATTGGACGACGAAAATCTTGAGGTGATTGATAGTTGGGAATTCGAGGCCACGGAAGTAGTGTTATGCATGGAAATAGTAACATTGGAGGTTTCTGAGGTAACACACCGGCGAAAAAGTTTGATTGCGGTTGGGACGGGAATTGTACGTGGGGAAGATTTGGCCGAAACGGGGGGAATTTATATATTTGAGATAATACATATAGTGCCCTTGCCAGGGCGGCCTAAGACGAATCGCAAGTTAAAGTTATTAACGCAAGAAAAGATGAAGGGAGCTGTGTCATCGGTTACGGAAATAGGGCTGAAGGGATTTTTGCTGGTTGTAAGTGGGCAGAAGTGTACTGTGCGAGGATTGAAAGAGGATGGATCACTTTTGCCGACTGCTTTTATGGATCTTCAGTGTTATAATACGGTAGCGAAAACATTGAAGGGAACGGGTATGCTTTTACTGGGGGATGCGGTAAAGGGAATAACATTTGCGGGATATACGGAAGAGCCGTATAAAATGATAATATTTGGCAAGTATGGAGAAGATTTAGAGATAGTATCTGGAGAGTTTTTGCCCGTTGATAAACGGTTGTACATGATTGCGGGGGATGCGAATGGGTTTCTTCATGTTTTTGAGTATGCACCAGAAGATCCAAAATCGGTGTCGGGACATCGACTTCTGCAGCGAAGTGCTTTTTTTACGGGGCATACGTTCAAGTGCATGAAGCTTTTACCCGTATCGCACGATATTTGGGAAAGGGAGAGAGAAGATTACGGAATGGGAAGTGAAACGGAAACAACGAAAGAGGAAGAGACAGAAGTTAACTTAACGAATGGGCAGGTGGGAGTGAAGCGTAGTAAAATGGTTAAGTTTCAAATTTTAGCATCAACAAGCTCTGGTGCTATGGTACTAATTACACCGGCAGATGAATGGAAGTATAGGCGAATGTACGCTTTACAGAGTAATTTAACCCATTCATTGGAGCATTGCTGTGCACTAAACCCTCGAGCATTTCGATTGGTTGAAAGTGATGGACTAGGAAGTCGAGGTACACTTGATGGGATACTTTTACGAAGGTGGGAAGAATTGGGGGGAATGAAACGAGCTGAATGTTGCACAAAGATAGGGTATCGGGAATGGGAACTTCGCAATGACTTTCAAATTACGATAGGGTACGGTTTAGGTTACTTATAAAGCCAAAAAATTAAAGTGAAGAAAGATAGGGAGGGCGAGCTGTTTTAGGCAAGTGCGACCCTTCAGCCCTACGCAAAATGTAACCTCGCCCGTAGGGCTGAGATCGGGAAAAATTCGAGAATTGTTGAGAGTCCTCACGTGCATTTTCCCTCTCCCCTTCCGAATTTTTTTTATATTTTTTTTTCCCTTTTGTTGCCTACTCTTCAGGATATCCAATATTCTTGATAATTTGCTCTTTCATTATACGTTTCTGCACTTTTATTTCAATTCCAATCCCTCACCCTTTTACCTTTACTTTATAGTTTGTGTGTATTTTCATGCTTGCTCCCTGATGTTACATCTTCAATCTTCTTTAATACTATTAAATTCTCTATCTCTTCAACTACTTTTTCTTCTCTACTAAACCTTACGTTTCCCTTTCACTGTTCTAACGTTTTCTCATTACACTCACGCGTCATTATCAATTTTTTACCATAACAATCACCCTCCCAATCCAATCCACGCGCACTGATACCCTAACGTCCCCAATCATCAGCCAACCAATCGTTTTGTCACCGGGAACTTACACCTTTACGTAATCGGATTCCTCGTTTTGACTGTTTTTCCGAATTTGTTAATAAAGCGAGCGAGCCATCCAAACACTTCAATAACCTTACCCGTTCATTATATCTACATACTTCTTCTTGCAAACCGCTAATCGCTAAGTTTTACACTTCTAACGTTTAGCTTATTAAAAATTCATCGTGTCAAATTTTCTCTTTATTCCCTACTTTTTTAAAGTCTTCTAATCCCATTACTTCACCATGTCGAATATCTCTTTTCCCCCTGTTGACGATGTTCCGGGTCAGTATTCGTTTTCATACTTGAAATTTTTTAAATTTTACCCTTTTCACTTGCCCATCCTCGCTAACCCAAGTTTATTCGATTCTATACATTCCGGTTAATCTGGCTGAAACGTGAGAAATTTCCTCATTTGCAGATTCTTCGCCTAATTCCAAGAGGCTCTCTATCTCGTCACAAAAAGGTTCTACCCCATTTGAGGTCGATTCCACTTCTCCTTCTCCTTTACCAAATACTTTTTCACTCGCGAATGGGTCTCAGTACCATTCACTCATATATCGTATCTTGAGCTGGCAAAATCCTAAATCGTCTACTATTGCCTTTTTTCTTAACGTGATATTCATTTTTGCCGCTCGTTACTTGAACATTATACGCTACATTTTCAAGGGTCTCTACATAATCTTCGGCTGTGAGCTACTCTTTATACATACCTTGAACTTTCTCCCATCTCCTTTACCTTGCTAACCCCGGGACTGGCTAATCGATATTATCTCGGTCGCTTCTAGTAACTGCTGCTGCTGAAATTGCGGGTAAATTAATCTTCGATAGTGGAATAACTTCCCAATTATGCCCCCGAAGTTATTATGAGATCCCCAAGGATTCGTTGCAACGATTTCTCGATGATTTCGCCGGCTTTTTAAACTTTTTCGTCATCGAATTCCAACGTATCCTTTATGCTGAAAAAGTGTCCGTCACCGTTGCCGTAAGTGCCCTTTTCCTTACCCCATTATTGTTTTTTTAAGTTTGATTCCTTAGCTAACATTTATCCCCCACTCCCCTGCAAAGGCTTTTGGTGCTTTTTACTTATCTTATTGGCTGATCAAATGGCTTCCATTATGGACTTTTGCCCTATTGACTACGTTTGTTGCGTACTTGGGACCATTGATTTACTTGAGTAATCGTGAATTCATCGATTATAATATTGAAAAATTAAGTAATTCCGTTAACGAGCGTGCTTCCGAAATGAAAAAACTTGCTGCTAAACAAACTGAACGTGCCTCGTCTACCGTTCTGTCGTATGCTGGTGGTTGTACACTTCGTGCTCAAGAGTATATGGGCTCAACCCGACAAAAGTTGTCGTCTCGTTCATCACATTTTCCTTCTGTTCCCAAGACAGATCCCGTTGCCCCTACTTTGACTGGGCCTCCCGGCGTTAAAGTAACTGCCACAGGCAACGATTTTCTCGCAGCTGCCGTTCCTACTGCCTAATTCCGTGAATTTGATTAAAGGACAGACAAATATACGTTTTGTCAACCTTGTTCACCCCATCTGTCGGCTTCGGTATCTCCATTCATCAAACACCTACCCTATATGCTCATGCATACCTTATCCGATGAATCCCTCAAACTGAGAATGGTTATCTTACACTTGAAAAAGTTTCCTCTTTTATCCTTTTCAATTACCTACACTGTCCTCTCCCCTCCTATCATCATTGATACTCTCTCTGCGTTGGACCCCTCTATATATATGTGTTTATTTGATTATGATGTATATTCTTACCATTCAAGTTTATACATTCCCAATTTGTGTAGCATTTATTAACGCGCTATTCCTCATCTTTCTTTCATCATCAATTGCTTTGAAACAAGCTGGTGTTGGGTACCTTTGCGCATAAAAGCTCAACCATAACCAACTTGTTCAATGTTTAAATCCATCTCAGAGGTTTTCAGAACAAGCCACCACCTGATTACACACCCCCAGAAATCCCCGAAATACTCTACGCTACTATGCCTCACGCCCTGGCTTATCGTATACATTCCCGTGCGGCGTTGGGTAGTAAAAACGAATGACGGTTCATTAGTATATGCGTGTAACCCGGACGACTTTATGCGCTATGCCGAAGGCGTGAAATACAGCACAGCTCGGGTTTACGTGTGTAATAAAGTAGAACTAATTCGGCATTATGCGCGTGTATGTTAATATGTACAAGTGTGTTGTGAAGGTACAAAAAGGTCTGAAATAATTGACAGCTACCGAGTCGTTGCGTCACTGTGCTAAACGAGGAGTGGTAGCATCTGTAGTTGAATGAAGAGTTTGATAAATTTTTTTATGTGAAAGCAAAGCTGCAGGATTCTTAACCACCCGCAAATCTTCCAAAACATCAAGAGCTCGCCTACCCTCACGTTCAAAAATGCGGACCATTTGTTCACATTCCCAGCGTAATCGTTCTTCGCATCGAATCGCATTATACTGAACCCACTGATCGAGTGTCATGGCCTTTTCTTCAGCTGATAAATTCATTTCAAGATAATACAGAATATGACCAACTTGATCAGGACTGAGTCGGTTATTTTCACCTATTTCATTAGTGGTCGCCAGATTCGCAATAGTTGCTACCGTATTCATGATTTCCCGTGTATCATGATTATCCTTCTTTAACTTGGCCATCTCTCGACTCATCTGTTCTGGATTTTCGTGAAACACTTTATCATAAACATCTAATAACTCCGGCGGTATACGATCATCGTATTTTAATACGCCTGAGTTAAACTTGTCTGCGAACTCAATTGGTGTCCATGTCACACCTTCACATGATGTTTCCTTAATTAAATTAAGGGATTTGCTCTTGACCAACAATTGCTTTGTCGGACTGGTCTTCACAACCTGACAACTCTTATTTAAACTAATATCCTCATGGCCTGGTCGACCAGCGCTCGTCTGATTTGACGATGTCAGCGATGTGCTTGGTGAATTCATTGTGGTTGTAGGTGACTTTATTTGTGCTTCTTTATGCGGCGACTTCAATGCAACCCCCACATTAACATCTTTCATCTGATTGCCTTTTTTCTGTTCACTCCGTGGGCATGGTGACGGAGAAGGTGACGAACTTGAATATTTTTCTTGAGACGGCGGCCTATTCTCAGCGTCTGACGATTGCATTGAGGGTGGTGAAGATGGTATCAATTGCACAATCTTACTATCAATTCGTTTTGATGAACCTTCTGATACCGATTCTAGCGTCCTACTTATACTCTCATTCTCATGTACCCCTCCAGCTAAATCAATTCCTACAGAGTGTTCCACATGTGAAGGACTCGTAACAGGGGAATATGCAATTGAAAACTCTTCCTTGGTAATTCCTTCAAATTCATTCCCTGACACCTCCATATGAGGTAGTACCACCGGTGATGATGCTACTAGTATAGATGATGGACTAACTTTATCCACTTGGAGCTCATGAACCATTTCGGTCTCAGGTGTTAACGACTGATTAATACCTTGCATAGCCATCTCCGCCCCTTCGCAATCTGAACTATTAGATTCCTGGTTATCCTTTGCCTTCATTAACGTTTTATCACTATCCGACCGGCTGGTTGCTTTTCCACGGTGAATTGTCCCCCCTCTTTGACTGGTCGATGGACCAGCATCAGGCGCTGGAGAATCATACATTGATGCTGCTTTCCTTGATCCATCTCTAGCGCGCTTTAATCCTCGAAGTGATAAGGCAGGCTCACGAGTTACAACTTTATTCGGCTTCGCAGGTATATCGTTGATAATCTTGCTTGAGCAAGAATTATATGATTCCCCCCCTGAAGAGTCACTAGCGTAGGATTTACCGGAGTCTTTAGTATTTCGAAGAGTAGGCACAGCCTTTTTTCGCCGAATAGTTCGCTTGGGCTCCGACTGAGCTAATACAGATGATGTTAAATCAACTGCATCCTTGCATCCAGTGTACTGCTGGCTGGTTTTTCGAGATCTAGTAACTCTTGTGGCCGGCGGTGATGCAATAATCGTAGATATCTGAGGTAGTATAGCAGAATCCATACTCGAATTATCCATTGCAAGCTTACTTTTACGCTTCTTAGTCCTGGATATTGATACTTCAGTAGAATCAAGGGGATTACCTTGAGCGGTTTCGTGTACTGCCCGTGAAACTGTCGAACTAGTTCGCTTCCTTGTACCGCTGCATGTCCGGTTTCCAGTCATATTAGAACTATTAACTTCGTCTTTACGCACTATGGAATCCGACGTAGTATTGTTTTGTATACCTTTGTGGGGTTTCATAGTATTAAGAGCATTTGCTAACGGAGGTAATGCATCAAAACTTTCTGTCGGGTTAGACAAATTAGATGCATGTGATAGTTTTACCGAATTTGAAGAACGAATAGTCCTGGACCGTGATGATGCTGCTGATCTGCTCGTAGCAAACTTGTTAATAAGTTGAAAAAATTTACAGTGTGCCGATCGCTTTCGATGTTCCTCCATTGGGTTATCCTTTGGTTCCCATCCATCCAAGGATAGATTACAATATAAACAAGTAACACCATCGTCATTTTCTGGACTAGGATCATAGATCCATCCAGCTTCCACCATCTTGTTGACTTTACATCTCCAGGCTCGTTTTGACTCGTGTGGCCAACGGTCACCGAATGTAGCACTGCGCATTTCAATCAGACGTGGACTTAAAGGGTCCTCGTCAGGACAATCAAGGGTAATGACACAACAGTTAGCCCAAGCGCAATCAGGTGAAAAAGCGCAATGCTCGTTAATTGGATTATCAGTTTCTTCCCAGCCGTCTAAATTCCTATGGCACATAAAACACATGACATTATCAACGCTTGTAGCGGTAGGCTTGTAAAAAAATCCGGCGAAAGCTAAATCATGGGGGGAGGGTGATTTATGAGGCCATTTAGCGGTAGCTGGACCACGTTTCCGCGCAGCTGAAGCCCTTCTTTTGGGTAAGTGATGCATGCATTCGAACGTTTCCAATCGGCCAGTAAAAGTATAAGCGAACTCGGGTACTGACATATTGAAATGGTGATATGATAAAAGTAGAAATAACGGTGAATATAAGGAAATGAATCGTAAATGCTTCCCTTTGAAGTAAACGAATATGATAAAGTCAAACGTAGCAAATAAGGCGAATGTTATCCGGATTATGCGGGAGATGTGCTTTGTAGCACGGCCGTACGCTAGGGTATAAAGGCGAAAAAAATTGGATAACTTTCAGATAAATCAGTCTAACTTTAAGAAATTAGAGGTATGATATTTGAAAGGGGAAAAATCCGAAGAAAGCGGCAATGAAGTGGTAAGATTTAACCAGCCATGAAAAAAAGAGGAGATAAAGTAAAGCTGAACTAGTTTGGGGTTGCGCGCACGGGCGCACGTTAGTTGGAGCGCGCAGCGGGGCGCACGAGCAGTTAAGGGGAGCAAAATTAGCCAAAAAGTGAGAAGAATAGATTAAGTATGCCGAAGAAAAAATCAAGGTAAAGAAAAATGATAAATGTAACAAACAAAACGGTAAATAGTTGGACAGTGTAGGTGTGATGGGTTAGGGGGAAAGCTTAAAGTGGCAAACAAAACAGTGTGTTAACATATATCAAGCTACATATGAATTAAAGCTAGTACAGTGTAAAAAAGCTTCAAGGTATGTACACGCGTGGTCACGTCGATTGTCGTGTAAGCGCCGAAACCACATTTTTGACGCGCGCGCCCGCAAGAGAATTCGAGATGACCACTTAAGTAAACCAAACGCTTGAGAAATTTGTTTAAAGTTACAAAATGATTAGAATGGGTAAAACATAATAATCGAAATGAACGTTAGTGGAATCAAACCATTTCTGAAGTAGAATTCATGAAGAGAAGAAAAAATGTGAGGAAGGGAAGCAAAAATGAAGTAACGAGTAGTTCGGTTCAAATTCGCACAAAAATTTACCAGACCGTCACACGTGACGTTTAGGATGTCTTATATAATAATAATTTAGTAAGCACGCAATTGGCGCACAGTCACATGTCGCATGGCTGTACGGATCAACAATGTTCCGAGACTTGTGTGGACAATTATTTTTCCGAATTCAGCCCTACAGTGGCCGTTTCTCAACAACTACGTCATTGTTTACGTCGTGTGTGTATAGGGCTATACACTTTGAAATTTTCTACGAAATGCGATAGAGTTGCAATATACTCTATTCCTTCTGTGTGAAATTGATTCAAAATGCTGCTTGTGCTTTGGTAGATTATGATTATTTAAATTATATCTCATTTTTCAAAGAAAAACTATAACGTGGTTAGCTATTTTGTTGTTATTTAATTAACATATTAGTTTTTCATTTCTTGGACATTAAATTTATAAATTTGAAAATCACCCTCCCCGTTCATTCTCTCAAATTATTCTACAATGTAAAGGGAGAAGTGATTATAATAACATGTTATACCATGAAATATATAATTCACATTCAATGCTCGCAAAAAGCTTTCAATATTAGATGTATGGTAAAGTACGACGATCAAAATTTGACTAGTTAATTCATCTCTATTGAAGGTATGGTTAAATTATGATTTTAAAATTGATCTTTCGGATCATTTCTATCAATGGCTATATTTGCCAGGAATTTACAACCAAATATATTAAACAAAACTAATGCTATCTTTATCTTCCAAACATTTACTAAATATCCCACTTACCTACTGATTAGATAATTTTGTTTGCTTAATTCTTCGTCGACCTCTGGCAAAGAGATGTTGTCGACAAAGTTATACAATATTTATGTCAGTTTAACAGGTTGATATATTTAAATTTTTTCTCACTTAATTATGACGGAATTTTCTTTTTCTGAAATAAAAAAGTGGATTGATAATGCTATTTCTATTGATGATTTTACCTATGATATCAAATCATCCCAAAATGACAATTCCAGTACTGGGATCGTTAGTTGTTCGGGCTTGGATGTTGCGAAATTGTTAAATAATCTTCACTCAGAAGCGACTACTCTTTTCCATAACGGGAATCCAGATTCATTAGCGTTATATGAACATACTATTTACACCATCCTTAAAAGTGCAAAGTATTATAGCCGAAAGTTGCACAGCTCAATTTGTTTTAATTTAAACAATGCATTTGATTTGCCTTCTGGTTTACAGTCTTGCTCTAAAAAATCGACCAAAACACCCATTCATGATGATTCTCTTATTAGTAAAGTTAACCGTCCATTTTGGTATAGCGTAGGTTCAAACTTTTTATGCTGTTAAACATACTCGTTTAAAAAGCTAACAGTAAAATTTTTAAACGTCCAAGTCATTTATCAAGCTAAACAATATCTGCTACATTAAAAGTCAGGTAAACCTAATTCTTGAACGGTTAAAACATTTAGGTAATATTTTCCATCATACAAAAATTTATTCAATACTATCGTGGCCTAATGAGTCAACATTTCCCCTAAATTTGGAAATAATTGAACTGGAAAATATCTTTAAACGATCGGATTCCGGTTTTAATCAGTATTTTATTACTCTTTGTGATGAGTCTGGAAAATTACTTGCAAAAACTAAAAATGTCAAATTTATTTCTTCTCTTCACTTTTACGAGAAGGTTTTAATTCATGTCAAACTTCCTTTAGCCCTTCTATTCACTGTGTACGAAATAAAAGCGTTACAAAAGCCCAAAGGCATCGGCCGTGCCGTCTTGATTTTAAACATAAACAATCTGTTATCAAATTGTTGCATGAAATGGATTTCTCTTGATACCCAAGGGATTTTGCTGATCAGAATATCGTATCGTTTGGACCAATTTTCAAACTTTAATAATATTGTTTGTCAATTAGTGAACACGTTAAAGAATACCCAAGATAAAACTATCTTCGGTATTTCCGAAAAGGTAAGTTGGCTGATTGGCGAGCTAATTTCATGGCTAAATCCCTCTCATAAATAGTTACAATCAGTTACCAACGAAGTAATTTCTCTAAAAAACTTGTATGTTTATAATCCCCAAGAGGATAAATTAAAAAATGCTCGCTCTCGGAAATCCCAATCTGTGCAAAGTATTAATTGTCATAAAACAACAATTTTCTATAAGTACTACTGTTGCTTGAATGAAACTTTTGCAACTATGAAAATTATTCTTCGCTCTGATATACTTCTTATGCTTCTCACATCCGTATGGAGCGAGACTCAGAATGCTTTTATGAATTTGTTACTGCAATTGAGCGGAAATTTTCATCTTCGAACCTCTGTCATATCAGGTAAACTAAAAACTACAAACTTTTGGCTGTGTGTAAGTATTTTAATGCATCGTCAAATCATAGTTTATTAACAAAGAGACAGTCTCTTTTAGATCTCTATCATGCTTTTGATGATGAAAGTAAAAAAAGCTTAGGTGTTCCCCATGCTTTATTAAATACGTGCAGATATCAAGAAGTTAAATTACTTCTGTCAACATTGGACAAAAATGAATCAATTTTCATAAATGGGAATCCCTTTAAGCTGTTCAATTCAAAAATGCCTTCAATACAGTCCCATGAATCTTCCATTACTAGTCGTGGCACTCATATTGCTAATACTTGTTTGCAGTGTAAAAACATTCATTCATTGCCAGCCATTAAATCTCACGACTACGAATTAGAAGAAGACGCTATTTCTTCAAACCCGCCGTTACAGGAGCGTTTACTATCGCCAACCACTTTCCCAGATCCAAAAGCTTCAAACTATTTTCTGGAGCTTTCGTTGACAAGATCTGCTGCAGCGTATTCGTGTACGATTATTGCATGTCGAAGCCGAATGAATTGTTAATGTCAATCAAAATATATCATAAGGGTGACATTATCACAATTATCGTGTTATTTATCATTCCTTGGACTGAATGTGAAATATCATGAATGAATATTTCCTGATTTAACTGACGACTTTCGGTAGAATGCGTTTTATGTATGAAAATTTATTAAGGTAATGAGACTTTCTTTGTTTGTCATTTCGCACCAAATAGCTCAATTCAAACTTTTACAAGCATAATAAGTTTATTGGTAAATCATCCGAAAGTTTTTATTGTGCAGGAGATAGAATTGGAATTATACTGCCTCAAGTAAACTTCACAGACAATTCAAACTAGCCAGTTTATCGGGAAATCTAGCATAATTAGTTAAATAGGTAAATTGGACGGAGTACATTACTTATATGTCTAACGAACAATTTCCATGATCAGAGTGGAAGTATCATGAGTCTGTAAATGGTTCGGTATGCAGACCGGTAGAAATAGCTTGACAAAAACCATCTTTGACCTTGTAAATGGCCATTTAACACAAAACATGGTACATCATGAGGAAATCAAGACAGTTTTACTGCCCAAAATTATCACCTGTTGATTTTTAGTATTGCGAATTTGTTACTATCATGAACTCTTCCCATGTACTCTTGATATTCTACTTGCTGCACTGCTATAACTAGCAAACGAGATGCGGCGCTGACTGTTTCTTAGTGCAATTGAAATAGCTTTCATCAAATTCCTTTTACTATATTGTTATTACGTTAGTTTATGATTGAGGGAGGGTTCATAATTATTACAGTCCCTTCAATGCATCCCTTAGTGACATGAATATAGCCAACGTGTAAAATTGAAATTTATATGTAATTTTTTGGGAAGAAAAATGCGACAAATTTTTAGAATGAATCACCAATTGGGAGCATAAACAATTACATAGACCAATGTGGATGTTAGTCTATTTAAAAAACATTAAATAGTGTATCTAAGTAATGAAAAAATTTAGATGGAATATGATGGGGAAACTTCTGTACAGTTGCGAGTGTGGAGAAAGGTGTTCCAAATCGCATAGAATAATTATCACAATCGTACATCAGATGTCAGGTTCGGTCGCAATGGGATGAACAGCGAGACAAGAGACAAGATAAAGAGTAAGTATAGATGTGACATTTACGGGCAAGCGATTGATGAAAGTCAGACTGTGCAAGGATCTTGGTTAATTGTATTGAAGA
Organism: Herpomyces periplanetae; assembly: GCA_009733715.1. NCBI lineage: Eukaryota > Fungi > Ascomycota > Laboulbeniomycetes > Herpomycetales > Herpomycetaceae > Herpomyces > Herpomyces periplanetae. The sequence goes on along the minus strand of WMKJ01000097.1, from coordinate 8,966 downwards.
TTGTTTAGTGCCTTGACGGGAAAAAGTTGCGCGAGATTTTACTAGAAGGGATTAGGAAAGTGTTTGATAAAGCATGTGGCCTGTACGTTTATTTGAATTTCAGGAAGCCTTGACTGTTTCACTGGATAAAAATTTAGTTAATGTTGATCATTTACAAGGTTAGAACATCATACATGTAACCTGATGAATTACAAGGTAAATATTGTGCGAAGATTGTATGTATTTAGCACCATACTGGAAGTCGAAAAGTAACTTTGCGGGTGGTCTTGGCCAAACAAATTCAATATTTTAAAGTTGAGTTTACATGATTTTGTAATTTAATTAAGTAGAATGTATGGCAATCTAAAATTAATTTGGCTTATTGACCTAACTGCATTTCTACAGAAGAGTTTACCTTGCTGAGAAACATATTCATATTTTGTAGCACCCTCTTTATTAACGCGAATGTCTACGTTCTCCATTTGAGGCTTGTACTTTTCGGATTTTTCCAATAAGTAAAGACTTCCCCAATCTAAAGTATCATCGAATAGTTTAAGATGAAAGAATTTTGTCTCACTGGGAATTAAATGGTCGTGAAAGTGGTAATTGTAGGTAAAAATTTCCGGTTTTTCTTCCTCCGCAAAATCCCTTTTTAACATAACTAGGCCATTTTCACTTGACCTAACCACTAAACTCTGTTAATTTTGTTCAATTCAATTCCAGACGTCTCTTTCATACTATGATATGGTTCATCCTCAAGTTTTAACAATAGAAAGCAAGAGTTGGTAAAATCGCAAAGTTTGTGAAACATTAATTCACGGCAATTATTGGGTATGGTCAAAAATGGATTTTTCATGTTAATAATATCGACTTGAGTGTGTAATTTTACTTCTTAAACTTCTACTTACTCTATTGCGCACCACCAAAAATATTTTATCGTGACCAGAATCAAGATATTCAAAACACATTTTGTATGGGTACGCCTGGTTGTTATGTAGAAAATTAATATATAAAAATGTACTTTGTTCAATCCATCCATATACGGCAAAATGAAAGTATAAAAGTATGAGCCATTTAATGTGCACAATATGCATCATAACCAGAGAAAATATGTTATACGATAGAACAAAATCTAAATCTAACTTCAAATAATGACAGTGAATATAATTCTTTTAAACTTTTCTAAATATAGCAAATTCTGTATCATTGACAGGTTTCTTAATTGATTTGTTACATTATGAATTCTACCCAAGGTTATACACTCGTGGAGTTAACATGAAAACGTCGAGGATTATAAACACGTTAATTTTGAAAGCAAGCAACGCTATAAGTTGAATTGGCCACGTAATTAATTTTTCATGGAATCACCATATGGCAGCTAGTTTAAAAACATCTATGTCTAATAAAATTTTCCTTGAGTAATCCATAAAATTACTACAACGATATCAATCGATATTGCAAAATATTTACACGCTTATGCAGACATGGAAAAGCCTATTATTAATTGCGCTACTAAATGAAAGTTGATGCATATAACTGACATTAGCGTGTTTTACTTGGACATATGGATAATATATGTTTAAATTAAGTGTAGCGGCAAATATAACGATAAGCCGACTATTTGCCAAAATAAAGAGACGCCCGTAAGATAAACTTTACTAAAAACTAACATCTTGTGACAAAAGCACAAAAATCCAAAATTTCCCCCACGTTTCCATGATTCAATTGCTTTGAAAAAATTATAGACACCGCCCCAATGTGTTACTAAGAAAATTTATGAACAAAAACCTTTTTCACATTCTGAGTAAATTTGGTGATGTTGGTTTCGGGCTACACCCAAAATTACCGAAATAGGAAATTTTTCAAAATTCAAGTGTTTCGCAATTGATTTTGCATATATTAACTTTGGATAATATGTAGAGCGTTCATCAACATGTATAAAATCAAAGGAGAGGTTCACAAGTGGTTGGACTTACAAATTATCAGAGGATATGTTTTGGGTACTTATTCCACAGAGATATGGTTTTAGTGTTTAACAGAGGGGTCTCTTTGACACTTCTGTTTTGTCTTTTGGCGCCATTTAGTGGTTACTTGGATGATTGGATTGTTCTTTAAAGCTTATACTTCCACGTATGGTGATTCTTGATGGCCTGGATTGAAGGGTGGAAAAAGTATTTGCAGTGCTCTGCAGTAATGCGTTCCTTTTTCACACTTTGGTCGTTGAAAACTTAACTTGCGTTTTTGAAATTACATTGCTTCCTTTAATAATCACTTATGTGTTCGCTTGCATGTTTTGGATTGTTCTCTTCCAGGGAAATTATTATAAAATGAGGGAGGCTGTTGTTTTATGCAAAAATAAATAACGGTAATACACACGCTGCTTTGTTAGACAACCCCCCTTGGAATGGAATCATGGGCGCACCATACACTGATAAATCGGTACTTTTTATGTTAGTACTGGAAAATCGCTCAAGTCACGGAAGGGGCCGAAGAAACCGGGAGCGGAATGGGTGTTCCGATATAAACATAATGGACTTAATGGAGTAATACATGTACTCGTAAATGGAAGTTCTCAGGGGGACTTTAATAAAATTTTAGAGTAAATGCTTTGGGTGACGGGTATATAAAAACCCTGATCCCCTCCGCAATCCTATCTCGGTAAGCCACTAATTTTGGGTTGTCCCTTATATTATATAATCTGGTGGCGTAGTCATAGCACCCACAAATCTCGGGCCGTAGTATTCCCGGATGGTCTTGTGGCTAGTTCATAGCATTTAGTGGCTCCGGCGGTGATCGCCCAGTTCAGCAGTGTGGCTGAGCAGTATAATTATGTTTTAAGATTCTGCTCTGGTGATTTCTTTGGTGTTTCTTCTCATTTTCGGTGTAGTACTTGCAGGTTTTGTATTGGGATCTGTCCTGTACCTCTTTATTCTAGTTATTGGTTCCTCGCGGACAGTAAAAAGGGAATCTTTAACGCGGGGCTAACATCAACCTTCTATGGGTACAGAATTAGGCGTGGGTCGTACGACTGTGCTCTCATAGTGAACTACAATTAGGGACTTCGCATTTCCTTATGTTGTTTCTTGCGAATCGCAACACCTACAATTTTCCTTTAAGTGGTTCTTTGTAAATCTTAACAGCGATCTGTTTTCTTGTCTCTCATTCTACTGCAACAGAAGGGCCCTGTATTGACATGGTGACCGTATACTTCACATACGGCTGGCGTGAACCGTCAAATGGATGCCGCTTTATAAGATACAATGCAAAGAGGAGCTCCTGTCAGGCTTGAATAAGAGCCTCCGAACAACGTGTTGATGGTGAACTGAAGAAGAACTCTGCTTCAGTCGAGCCGTTCCCTCTTTATCCTTCGAATTTTTAGGACTCCTTTCCCGTACTCCTTGATTATATACTAGCCTTAGCACAGTCACTTAATTCTATACAATGCTTATGTAACTTGTTTAGTTTTATATAGGTACAAATATACTGTCCATATAACCGGAAGAGAAAATAATACTAAGAAGCTCATCACTTTGCCTTTTTGTTACAAAGGTGCAATTGGGACGTGTACAAAATTTGATCAAGTTTGGACCACGGGGGTGTACGAAAAAAAGATTTTCTATGTCACATGTAACACTCGTTATGAGGATAGCTTCCACGTTATAAGTCCACTATCCATGATAAAATCATTAAAAATACTTTCGGCGCACGTCCAATAACTCATTTCAGCACGCGTTTTATAATATCCAAAAATCAAAGTTGGGTACAAGGTTCAATTTTCATAAACTCCAGTTGAACTTGTGGGCATATTCTAGCGCCCACTCTATATATAGACAGAAAATAGGTACGATCGTGTGACGGACAAAGGTAATAATTTAAGCCATTTTTACCCTTCAACCGACGATTTGAATCCTTTTCAACAACACCGGCTATTTTATAAATATTAGGACCACGTGACCCTAAACGTATGGCTGCCTCTCTTGCATCACGCACTGATATGCGGTTCGTATTTTTTAAAGGCTTCTGTTGCAATGGTTCTAAAATATGCTTAGCTATATTACTATAAATTGGAATTACTTACTCCATGCTTCAGTCATTTTAACTCTACCCAACAGGCGCAAATTACGATCAATACAAAATTCCAACCTTATATAAGCCAATGTTAGAAAAACCCTTTAATGTTAATTTGATTGAACGTACAATCGTCGAATTTGCCGTTTCAACAGACCATCTGGATGGGAAGATACCTTAATAATTCCATCCGGGCCACGATATAAAAATGCATTACTCCAGTCTATGGCATCAACATTGTTAACAAAACCAACTGGTTTCGCTATCAAATAAAAGGATGGGTAAAGCGCTTCATATGGCCCGCACATGGTTTTAGGTTGAAAAATACTGCTCGAATCGCGTTTGACAAGTGATCGTTTGGCAGAAGCCATGTATGGATCATTCCCGGGTAATGTTACTACGATTATTAGTATTCAATTGAAACTACTTGCCATCTAAATTTATAGATACATATGGATGGTATTTGTTACTGAACGTACAAGTTATGTCCCGGTTAATTGAAGTGTTATAAATGTATTCTTTTAAAGTACTAGCTATATCAATGGATTGTGAATAAACAACTGGGGACAATAGCCACAGTATAAACGTCGCGAACTGCCACCACATTTTTGGGAAATATATTGTTAAAATTAATGAACTGCAAACAGTGATATTTTGACTTCAAATAAATTTACAACTATAAAGTCCATAAGATCAAGTTGTAGATGCGGAAAAGATCTATTATTTAACAATTGCCACTTATTGAAAATTTCCATCCGTTAACTACAGAATTTGTACTTAAATGCAGTGGGATTTACATTTTTGAAGACCTTTGATCGTTATATTATGCTGTAGTCTTTAGTTCTGTAGATGCATAGCAACTAAAACTTGAAATGAAGGTAAATAGATGTTAACTAACGTATAAGTGAAGTACTGAACTAATTCCAGAAATAAAAGCACATGTTATTTTAAATGGTAGCAACCTTTTATTCTATGCCTCTCGACAGTCCAAATTCCCTCAAATTTTTTAGGCACATTCCTTATGCCTCGACGTATCTACCTAGACATTAGAGTGCTATTAGATAACCTTTCCTGAATTAGTTTTCAGGCCAACTTGTAAATCTGATGATAGTAGTTTTACATCTTACAATATTTTAAATATCAAATATATTTAGTGAAATTTGGATTACACCATCAAATTCCAGTTTCTTGGCTTCACATCTTGTCTTACATATTCTTTCAAACGTCCTAACTTGTGTATTCCTATTTGAACAGATATGCACATACTTTTTCTTAATGGAATTTTTTATGACAACTTAAGTACCCTTATCAGTATTGAAAATGTACGATCTCCAATTAAAGATAAGGCATTTTCATGTTTACATTTAATCTAAATATTGATAAAATAATTCACTCTGGAATACTTAGTTATTAACCATAAAATAATACCTGAATCGCATTATATAAGGATTTAGATAAGTTGGAAAGTTATGTACTTTTTCACTTTTGGGGCTCAAGACTCACTAACTTGAAACCTATCATCTGATGCTACGTATTATGCTAATCAGAATAATTTTCCTTTTCTCCCAGGACAATATAATTTGACCGAATAATAATAATGTTAATATCAGGGCCAGTTATGAAAGTGAAAATATTGCTATTATCCCAACTTATCATAATGTGTTCCCTTACATTCTACTTCGGGCCATGTACATTCCCACACGGTCTATAATACTTGGATTTCTTTACCCAAGTATGTCCTAGCTACCCTTTCGGCACAACCACTGTGATTGGTTATTAGATGGGGATTACGAGGAGGAAAATTATGTAGATACCGAGAAGAATTGGAGTGCTGCTCAACGGAACGAGCTGTTTTTTTTTCAGCTCACTATATATTCGTTGTCCAAAAATTCATTTCCAAGTTCCATAAAAACTCCTAATCTTGCTATGCCATGAGGCAATATCCTTTTGACAGTCAATGCTAGTCGTATATGAAATATGCCGTCATGATGTTAGCATAATACTTTTCCATTTGCAGTATAGTAAAGAACGATAAGTAACATAGATGCTAATACTCGAGAGGGAGAAGACGAGAGGAGATCCTCCGAATCCAACGGGGAGGATGACTCGGCGGACGGAACTGCTCTTCAACTCACTGCCAATTCTTGCCCCGAAGTTCTTATGCGAGTCTCCAAGAGACTTTCACTGTGTTATACCTTAAAGTAGTATCATTTGAGCTGTTAATACTAGCCGTAAGTGAAGGATATGGTCATGATGTCGATGTTGGGCCCGTCTGCTTGCAGTAGAAGACAAGAAGACAGATTGCCCAAAAAGGGATATCTAGCCCCAAACAATTAAACAAACAGGTGGTCAAGGAGTGAAGATAAAGAATGGGAAGCTTTCTAAGGTTAAAATGGGACTTGAGCAACGAAAATTGATCAATAAGATGAATAAATGAGGGAGGAGAGTGATTTTGTAAAATTTAAGTAATTGTACAAGGAGGAAGTCAAATTCAGTGAGCAATCACTATAACCGGAAATACCATGAGAGAGGAGAGCTCAAATCATTTAAAAGGAAGAAATAAAACTTCTAGCCTGAGACAAGATAGGGATATGCCGCAGGACTTGTATTCTTGAATAGTCAGTGCTGCATGTTTGTAATGGCGGGAAATGTGACTATCAGAGGAGGAAGAAAGGAGAGGTTCAGCGGAATAGAATGGGAGGATAACTCAATGCTAGGAGCTGCTTATTACACGTCCCTTTTGTCATGCCTACGTTTATTTGGATGCACAGGCGTGGATGTTGGGAAAATAGACTAAGAAACCGCAACAATTTCAAACTGAGCGTTTTGCAAATTCCGCCCGACTAACTTGACAAGACAACGACGTAACGAGCTCGATAACGGTACCCATATTAACGTGGGCTGGATAAACATGATTCCACGCTGATATAACAGACAAGTAACAGTAGACGCAGTTGTGTTCTTATTCAATGACGACAACTAAAACTGAAGCAAAAGTAAAATAATATTAATTCTCGTTAGCTGAGGACCAAAGGGATCTCGGGCATCTTAAATACTCGAGATGACCAGGCCAACTGTATTCAAGGTGGACTTATCTCAGTCGTCCCCATGTGTAATACTTTGTATACAGGGTTTTCGGCAGATAAATTTTCGTAGAACGTGGCTAATTCGTATAGGCTTGGTAGGAAATGAGACTAGGTCATTTCAGCACCCCAGCCAACGGGTGCTTTACGATAGTATGCTTATTGTGTCTTATTCTCTAATAAATTATTTATTTATACAATTTCATTGAATGAAAAACAACCAAAAGTTTTTTTAATAAAGCCTTTTAGCCCTTTGCTCTGACGGTATGAAAAAGTACCTCCTAAGAGACATATTTGTGCGTAGCTGTTGTTCCAGAAGTATTCCTCAATCATTCTGTGGGTTAAATTCTACATATATTCAAAATACTTTATTGAGCAATTATTGTATGGACAAAAATAATATCCACCATTTCTTCCTAACCACATATATTTTCCAATTTCTTACCGTGCGTACAGCGAAATAAAATTGCGCTTCATCGTTCGAGGTGACCCTAAAGTAAGTGCATCTTCTTTTGAATCTTTAAAAGAATTTTTCCATCCCCTGTATGTCTTGTTACGAGGCTTTTCACAACATATTTTACGAATGGCAAGCATATATTGTTATTATCTTAAGCAGTAACTTACGCAAGTACGACTCATTAATGGATTTTGCTGTTAAACACACATATTTTTGTTAATATGAAAATGTGCTCTAAATACTACATTTGTAATGTTCTGTATGGTTTTGGCTTTATTGAGTACATTTTACAATGATCAGAGGCATTGAAATAATGCATTTTTGGTAGAGTTATAATTCTTGTTCCACTGGTATAAAGATATGAATTCGTATCCAAAATTTTGTAATTGTAAGCAGAATCAGTTGGCCGTAAAGATAATTTAAAAGGCTGATTAACATTAGCCAAATTTAAAACTTTGTTTCCTAATCTTATCTTGTTCCTCTTCTGTCTCGAATTCCGTAAGTAACTATTCAGGCTGCAAAAAACTGACTTTTGGACTAAATTATTTTGCATGTGACCAACGGATGATAATAAACAAGTGCAACACTTATAAATTTTGTTTAACAACTTGAATTAAGTAATGATTTAGCTGAAACCGTTTTGTTTCCTGCAAGAGCATCATCACTATTCGGCTCGTCGCTTACTTTAATTATAAGAAGCAACCGAAATATCATTATTTTAATTTACATTAAACCTTATAGTTCAGTACGTTGAATAACGAAACAGATGAAAGATAATTATATACTCAATGCTTGTTAATGTAGTTAAACTTTAAAGAATAGTATACACAAAATATATCACATTACTGGATCATAAAAAACATATTTCTTTTTGAAAATATATTTTAAACCTTCGTAACACACAAGGAAAATGCTTAAACCAGATTTTGGGTGTTGCGCACTACTTTGCAGCTTGGTATAGTTGACTTGGTAGAACAAGGCCCAAGAAAATGTAAATATGCAAGTGTACTTACAACTACAGACTTGGACTATTTGTTTTAGTCCACCAGACCAATTTAAGGACGACAATCTTCCAAACAGCCACAAGACATTCTTGTCAAAGTCCGCTAGACACAAGACAAAAGGTAGCTCAACTAAGATAAATTAGCTACATGTAAAACAAGATTGACCTTCAAATGTCCAAACATTGAGGGGATTCAGGCCACCTTAAATACAAAAGCAACGATGGGAAGGACTCGACCAAGTCCATACTTCATCAAGTCTCTATTTCGTACTCTCAGTCTGCACCGCTTTGACTCATTCGAGATTAGCCTATCGACTACTAACTGTAGCTTCAGCTTAATAATCAGGCCTGCACCGATTTTGTACATACGGACAGC
>WMKJ01000096.1:0-48557 GCA_009733715.1 Herpomyces periplanetae | reverse complement strand
TGCTCTTCCGATCTCAGGCAAATCGGCTTATTGGTTGACACAACATTAGTATCTTAATAAAAGGTTAAAAGATTCGGACAACGATGAGGCAGCGTTACGTGCGGTAAATTTACATATGATTGAAATGTGTGTGGATCAGGCTTTTGAAATGCTTGAAACCATCGCAACGGAAACTAAATTACTGGCCTCCGCAGATGCTAGAAGTAGTCAGTCCTACCATGGGAAAAATGAAAGTTCCGAACGTATAGTGTTTAATAATGGGAATGAACCGCATATCCATGGATACGGCCGTCGTAGATTGGAGAATGACCCATCAGTACGATTAGATGGGTCCTCCTCAGTAGCAGGTATGGCCAATCGGGCGTTGCTAAGTGCAAGTGGAAAGCCTTTACAGCCCTTTACACTAGTAAATGATCGTCGGAGTCAAATTCGGGATCAAGTATTTCGCCCGGATCATAACTTGCCAACTATGACTATTGATGAATACCTTGAGGCTGAGCGACAACGAGGAGGTATAATTGACGATGTTGGTCCTTCATCTGGCACTACTTCCAAAGTTGACGACGAGGATAATATGAATCTAGCCGATGCAGCTACAATGAAAGCTAGGGAATGGGACGAATATAAGGAGGCCCATCCACGTGGCAGTGGGAATACGATTAATCGAGGTTAACTTATGGAAGATAATGTTCATGATGAAGTTGTACTTATACTGCGCTCGTGCTAGTTAAGACAATGCTGAGCATGGCGATCGTAGTCGTAGAAGATGTATATTCAATGTTGCGGTGGCGGTAGGAACGGCTATGATAACCAAACGAGCAAACTGGATGAAAGGATGTTTAATGAAATATTAAATGTCTCGGATGAATGAGAATTTGAAGCGTTGAAAAGCGTTGTGGGAAAGTATCTGCCGTGATGTTAATTTCAGTGTTTGATATGAAGTGGTTACGGCGCGACGGCAAGCTCTAGTGTGTTCGCTGAAAAGTAGCAATTTAGCGTGTGGAATGGAGGGATGCTTGAACGTTATTGGTGTTGGAAGGGGTTTTATCCATGCTAAATGACATACGTGATATTAATATGTTCGACTACGGAACTAAATTTGCTAATATGGCACATTGGACTGTTACCATGAGGGGAACAGCTATACCTACAATGGTCGGTATATAGTTAATGAGCAAGACTGCGTGGTTTGCGTTTATTCGTGCCCCTTTTTCATGAACGGACGTTGTGTGAACTAGTTTGATTATGCATGGATACGATGATCATCTAGTGTTCTGGCAAGGAAGTTATGACGAGAATTCTAACGCATATATTGTATTGCAATGTGCGGCCACCTGCTAGGATAAGGAGTCAAAATGTTATACGTGGAATGCGGTGATATCTTTACTTGCGCATGCAAACGTGTAAGTGTGCACAAGCTGGTGCTTAAATGTATGTTTATCCATATATGTTCGGACACATATACGTTTGGGCCGTGCCGTGTATAGCTGGTTGTGGTAGTTGGATGTCAGCGGGATAATATCCGCCGATTGTCTGAGAAGTGTTTTGGCGTGATTAACGAGTGTGTGAACTCCTTTGTAGTGGATATTACGGTTAAACGTTTGCTTATTCGTGCGTGCTTGAGTATAAAATTTTAACCATTAAAAGGCCAGCCTAGAATGTCTAAAAATGAGAATTGCCGCCTGAAGGACCAGTCAAGCAGAAAAGTTCATTTAGGATGATTTATTGGTACCACTAATTTGACGAGTTGCATAGCGCTAGATTTATGTTGATGATGCTTATGCTGGTTAACAAAAATCACTACTCGACTTGTCTATTGTGTGTATAGTGCGTGATAAATCTTTTAGAAGAAGAGTCTTAATCTTGGAAAGGAGATAATTCTACTAAATTGGCAGCTGAAGGCAACTTATGAGGCGGACTTGAGCACGCTTATAGGGTCATCAAATGTGTTACGATCAACCAAACGATTTTCTTTGGATTGATTACTCAAGTGGATGCTAAACATTGGAATTTAATAGATAACTAAACGCTTGATCTCTTCTCACTACATTGACAGACAAATTGAGAATTTTAACTTTCTGGATACTTGACAAGCTGAAAAGTGGTTCGTGTACAATTCAACGAATCTAGTTTATCCAGCGATAAAGTGGCGACGACATTCTTCATCGGTCAGCAATGAAGGGATAATAATAATGGTGATGATTATGGTCATGCTGAGGTGGTTTTGCGGAATATTTGTGATAAACGATCTTAAGCTGCTCCATGAAGTTGTTGATCAAATTGTGTTTCTTCACCTTGAACAATTTTGGCGCGTGTTATATTGAACTTAAGTGAACCAACAAGCAAGCGGACTGTGTATGTATACGTCGTTTAGTGCTTGATCAAGCTTTTCAACGTTTCTTAAATCGGAGAAGTGTATATCAAGCCTGGTTATACTATCTAAGTTGAAACTTGTTAACTGGAGGGTTTATGGATTTTCGTTCATCGTTGCTACAAATATGCACGATTTTCAAACTATTATTTTGGTCATTCAGAGGATGAATGTTTGCTTCTCCCGGCAGGATGTGTCGTGTCCGCTGCCGGAAAAACTAATGGAAGCAATCAAAGTGTATAACAAAGACTTCGCATGGCAAGCAATCTTGATGAAGGAGCGGCACGTAGATAACCGTGCCTTTGAAGGATATTTTAATAGATTGTTTGCGGCTCATTTATACGTTTTCTTTCGCTTTGTGGAAAAGGATCATGCTAAGTTGCCTGGATTTCTCGAAACTGTTCGCTTGTTAATGCTGCCAAGTCTGCTATCTATTGACCAACTCGATACTCTGAGTGATTTAATCTTATTTCCACTGTTTCGCAATAGAGCGCAGTATGATGGGTCGTGTATTAATACAGCACGAATGTACCTCTTAAATTTTTTCCCACGGGATTCCTTAAGTGCCAAAACATCGTATAGATATCAACATACGATCAAACTGGGTGAACATCTACTCAATCAAGCAATTTCTATTTATCTACGGGAATTATGCAATGGCAAATTACATGAAAGAAAATCATCGAGTGGAAGTATTTTAGACGACAGGTTAGAGTTGAGTGAAATGGGTGATTTTATTCGATTATGCGGCGAGAAGCGACCAGCAATGTTGTTCCAAGCTCTGAACGCTTATATAGTACAAACAGAGTACCGGTATGAAAGCTTAAGATTTTTGCTCACGTTAGTACGCATGAATTCATCGTGCTTGAATTGTGTGGGTAAAGAAAAGACATTGGATGAATTATTAGCGTGTTTACTGCAAGATCGCAATGAATCTATTGTCGAATTAGCATTGCACTGTGTCATTGCTATACTACCGCACGTCGTAAGGAATTTTCCCGTTTATATTGAGCGATTGTTACTCGTATACCGGAGATTAGTACGAGCACGATATTGGTGTGAGATCAAACTTCGATGGAGAGTCAAGCTGGATAATGAGGATGAAGTTGATGATAAAAGCTACCCGATTGATAATTATACTTATTTCATTCAGCGTTGGAATGAATCATTACGAATCAACCGAGAACCAGATGTTACCATGAAAATATCAGAGGAGTTACCACTGGATTTGTACTTTTCTTTGTTATATACAATAATTCCTAGAAATTTTATGTGGTTTATTCACTGCCCGAGAGACATGCTTCGGAGTATTAATGCCCAAGAGGAACTTGAATGGGGAGAAGAGGGTGATCAAATATCTCGAGTAGTCCGAGAGAAGAGTGAAGAGTATATTCAGATGAATGGTTTACATGTAGGACTGATTAAATGGTCTATTGAAGAAGAATTGGATAAAATTCGATTTGAAGAAATGAGTCCTCGGGAAATTATTGCCGACTGCTTGAACTACAATCGGGCCGGGTGCAATCCAGGATCGGGCTACTACGGAACCATTAAACCTAAACGAATGCCGATAAATTATTGTATCGGACCTCTCAAATCAGGGAAGATAAGTCGCAGCAAAAGAGTCGGAAAACGGTTAACGGGCCGAGGTCGGTTTGATTGGGAATTCTATCGGAATTCAGTATTATCGGGGAAACTTAGACAAAGTCTTGATCTTCCAATTGACGATTCAAGTCTAGACCGAGACAAAACAGACATTGCCGAAATAGTCTCCGATGAAATTAAGGAACTGGATTACGGTATGCTGGAATCGGAATCCATCTGCAAATACGACAAAAAGTATGCTATCAAACGAAGTGATAGTGAAGTTACGCTTAACGCGGAGGAAGAAAACTCCAAATTAGACAACAGAGACATTTGGCATGAAAATGAATTGCTACGCAAACAAATTGATGATGAACGTAAGGAATTTCGTCATTGTCAGGAAAAAATCATCATCAGTTGTCAAGAAGTGGTTTTATGGGCCCAGAAGGTTGGAAGTTTATCCTTCACTGGTAGAGGCAAGATTGTGAGCGATTTCTCAACTATCGACGAAGAATTTAATCGGATAAAACGTGTGTTTCGAGAATTAGCTGATGAAATGGAAACTACAACGCTAAATCGTGCTTGGAATCAGTGTAACATGGAATTAAATTTAACAAAAAACATTACCATCGACTCCAAACTAACTATAACGAGTGACAATACACCAGGCCAATTGTCACAGCTTAAACAATCTTGCCAGGATTTATTTGTCCGCTGTCAACGGCTTAAAGGCCTTAACACAGAGCCTTCCTAATGCTAACAGTTGGATGCTAATTGTTTCTCCATTTCAACGGCTAGTTCCGTTAATTTATCAGCTTTAATTAAAGCAAGAATGCCCTTGGAAACGAAACCAAATTCGTGAAAAGTACTGTGTCCATCTGCCGCGATAGGTGGACTGTCAAATTGGGCCCTTTTAAATGTTGTTTCCGTGCTGTCATTTTTGGTATTCGTATCGTATGCTTCATACGTAAATGTATCGAATACATCGGATAAGAGTTTGATAATTTCCATTTCCGGGTGAAAATATTCGATTTGGGAGTTAATCATACTACCTCCGGGAACTTTTCCTACTTTTTTAGCTTTCTTCCGTGGTCGTTCATGAGCTGTAGAATTGTTTAAATATGTCTGTTGGCCACTACCCTTTTCTTCGCTGACTTCTTGGTACGCCCGGGATAGAATTAAGTAATGTGTGAAAGGAGGACTCATTTTTTCATCAATTGCGTCGGCGATTTCCTCCGCTAACATTTTATACATGGGCGGTACTACTTGCACAGGCATATTTAGTAGTCGTTCGCATAGTATTAGGCCTAAATGTCCGTGGCCTTGATCATGAGATGAAGGTGTAGAAAATTGTTCAAGTAAAGGCAGAATATGTTGTACCAAGCTTGATACGGTTCGAGATCGATTTATCAAATATGTGGTCAATTGTTTGATCGCTTCATTTGTCTTCAAATGGTCCGTACAAAATTAAGCTTAGCGCACCAGCACACGGGAACATTTTGGTTGCAAAGCCAAAAGAGTTATCATACATACCAATGTCGACATACTTAGAGGAAGGACACTTATAAATGCAAATGTGTCCCCATCTCTTCCGTTAACCTTAACCGTTGTACCCCAAGCAGGTTGGTCTACTATACTTCTGGCTAACGCTTTGACGTTTACACATTTTCTGTCAACGTCAAAAAGTTGTCGTACCAACAGTTCTATAGCCTGCTCGTCTGAGGCTTCTACATCAAACCATTCAAAATCAACGTTGACAATGTTGTCTCGTTCGTCGCCGCTCTAACTTGAACCCTGTAACTTAGTTTATATTTCCCTTTCCACTAACTTACCATACACTTTGTATATACACTAGTAAATTTTACCTCGCTAACGCCCGATGAACATGATTCATTTCCTTCGTCTTTCATCGTTCTTTGCCGTGACACACACAAGTTACACAACGTCACGCCCCTCTCCCCAAAAGAAATAACTATACTAAGATCTCACGGATAACTGTGTGCACACACCAACACTTGCCCAAACACAGACCCACTCGACTTTATGCATACGTAAAAGAGTTTGTACGTCTATATTGAATGCAACAATCATTCCGTAAAAATTATCCTCACACTATTAGTTCACCGCAACCGTCAAATTGCTTTTTCGGTTTCACGTGACGTATACATTACTAAGCTCTCTGAGGATGATCGACGGGAAGAAATCGAGTGAGCGGGGGTTGAAAATACGGGCAAAAGGAACAAAAATGCTATTAATTAACCTAGTTTACTGAATAAAGGTTAGACAAGTCATGGTGAAGGGAGTCTTTAGGGGTAATTAAAGTGATGTTAATATAACTTTAACATTCACGCACACCGGGACGTGAGGATGAGAATGACTACCCAATGACCAGAGTATCGTCATCAGGGAATGAATACTGAGGAACTTCGAGGTTTAAAGGTGCCGGACCTTTTCGTATTCGCCCAGAAATATCGTAGTGCGATCCATGACAAGGGCAAAACCAACCTCCAAAGTCGCCCGCTTCACCAATAGGCACACATCCCAAGTGTGTACAAACGCCTAAGGAAATATGTAACGGATACGTATTAAAAATTAATGAGTTAAACGTTTAACGGAAAGGAATTAAAAGAATCTTTATAGTGGAAAAAAGACGTACCCACAATAACAAGCCAATCAGGCTTTTGAACGCGGACTTCATCTGATTGTGGATCGCGAAGTACATGTAAATCAACACTTCGAGCTTCTTCAATTTCATCAGGCGTTCGATGTCGAACAAACACAGGTTTCCCACGCCATTTAATAATTGCCTGAGTAAGATGACGTGCCAAAGTAAGTAACAGATCATACGGTCACTAATTCGTTGAATAAAGCTTCAATTTTGTCGTATAGTTGGGTAGAGTGAATACACCGACAACGGTTGTATAGACCCCCCTATCCAATAAACTACGTACATTCTTGCCCTCGGGGATTGAACTGAGATTAACTTCCACTTTAGCCATGGCAAGCACATCAGCAGAAGCCGACATGTTAACCAAAAAGTCTGAAATTGTCCATTGTACAATGTGTGGTTAGTGATTATAATGCATGTATACCAATTACCAAGATTTCACTATACACACGGATAATTATAAATGCAAGGTACGATTAAAGCTTACCTTGAACTGTAGCTTTTGCACCAATAGCAGCTAAAGCGCCATAGCTTCCTACCATAAAGTATTGAAATAGATTATTTCGTGATGGATCGGCCGAACTTCGATACTTTGAAAAGTCGGGTACACGGTTAGGCGTATCTTGGTGGGTAGCAAATTCCGGAAAAGAGCTGTTAACTGATGCTGCATGAATATTTTGATGATTTGCTTCATTTAATTCTCTTTTGTGATTAAATCCACGCTTCCAATGTACTAATTCACGCTTAAGAGTAGATTCCAAAACTTTAGACCGTAGATTTCTTCGCGCTAAGTGCCCTGCTGTGATATTCAAGCGAGTAAACGCGCATACTTCACCCGCCAACCACGCCATAATAATAAATTTCTTTTCGAACACGTTAAATAGCGTAAACTTGGAACGCTCCGAAATTTGCAGAGTCAAGCGTAAAAATCCTTTAGCAAAGTGAACTTTAAACCCTTTCAACCATTCTCAAACTCATTCCACTCGTCCCTTCACTGACTAATCCACTACTCAAACATCTTGTGGCTATGTTATCAGCCACACATATTAGCCAGTGCGTGCAGCCACACCGGTATCGATTTGCTGCGCCACGCGCAGGTTGACACAATATTATTGACTGTGGCTTGTGACTTGCAAGCCCAGTAATCACGTGACATCATGGTGGTTGCGAGGAGCTTTTAGTAATTTGTCGAAAGGTTGTCGTCAGTATTACGAGTATATAGTGTAAAGTTTGAGCAAAATGTGTATTGGGTAGGACAAGTTTACACATAAAATGATATTTACTCAGATATTTACTAATTACAATAAAAGTGAAAGTTAGAGTATAGGGGGTGTTGGTTGGGGAGAAAGCAAGTAAAAAGTAAGAACTAAAACTGGAAAAACAATACTAGAGGGTTAAAAACTGAATGAGTTGGGAAGACTTATTTATGACAAATTATGCTAGATATCTGTTAAGAGTAACATAGGTTAGCCATTAAGTTATTTAACGAAAAAGTGCAGGTGTACACGGTGATTAGAAGGGAAAAAAATAAATTGCCGAGTCAAACGTGTTAGTCACTGCATCGTACATGATCAATCAGGTGACAAAGTTTGCGGATATCATGAATAGACCACGGGGATTTAGAAGAATTTATTGGGTAGATTAACTTAATAAGGGAACATCAACATCTCTTACATCCACAACGCTATTCCGGGCCGTAACGGGCGGTTCGGTCGAGGTAGTCGGAAGGGTATCCCCAATCAAAAGATCACGACTTGCACCATTTCCATGAACCACGATGGCTTCTTTAGGCCAATAACTTCGTAAAGCAGGAACTTCAATAGCCTTAAAATGTTTTAAAGTCATGGTACGCGGAACCACATCACAGAGGAATTCCAAATTGTCAAAACGAGCCACGGCATTCGCTACATCGCGATATTGAACAGTTCGACGTGGTTTAGATTCGGCTCGTGTAAAGTTAAAGGATTGCTGGACTAAATACTCGATAAACATTTCCGTGGCTGCTGCAATTAAACGGACTGCTTCGGCTGAGCAAGGTCTTGCATCATCGTCCGCGTGTATAATACGTCGAATTCGACTTACTATCGAGGGTAATAAGTAGATTAGGTTAGCCCATATCAAATTTTTAATCTTATTTATTCCTTAAGCTTCATTAAAAATGCTTTAGACGTACACGTTAACGTTAACGTAGGCGCCGAAATATTTGTGTTCGTTAACGTAGGCGCTTTATTCGCCATATTGTATAGTATGCCCACGCCTAAAATTTAACGAGCACTCTGATGCGCTGAGCAAACGAAATTATATTCACGTACGATCAACTCGACATTTCCCCCTGCGATAACCTTAACTCTCACTATTCAAGCAAGCATTGACATCCCTTTAATCAAATCATTTTCCTCATTCCCAATTACACCAAATCACGATCCCAATCACGACAAACTTTTCCACTTCAACTCCTCGTCAACCTCTCCCCCGCTTCAATCCCCTCCAAACCTTATTTCCCCCCTTCAAATCACATGACTTGCCGTGATGAAGTTCTCGGGATGTCAGGTGGTTTAGCTCATTGGACGGTGTGTTCCGAACGTGGTGAAATGAGGAAATCATCGCCAAAAGACGAAATAGATATTGTTAGTAGAGTTCATTTTTCTTTCATCAATCTACTTTTAATATTTCTCATTTTGACTTAGAACATTTTAACCTTTTGAAAATGTCGCGGAAATTTCTTGACGTTGGTCAATACACGTATATATGCTAGCGTATATATACTTTTGTATGAATGTGTACGTGTCTTTGTGTATACACAATCCATTACATCCCCATGAACATTAACACTATTTTATTCATTCAACCACATTTCTTTTAGCTTTTGATTAAATTTATTTCAAAGGGTAAATTTGTTAGTTTGCTTTCCATGGAATCTTGGGATCATTCTACCCTGTCTCATTCTGGTAATGATACCTTTAAGTTCACAAATTCACGAAACCCACACGCGTTGAACGTACACGAAACTCGACGCTACGAAGATTTCACTACCATTGATTGGTTTCACGATGTTGTTCCACCTGTTCAATCAACTGATTGGCCTATCTTTCCTAAGACTACACCCCATCACTCTACACGCGCTTTTGGTACGATAATTCGTGATCAATTATGGAATTCTTACAAGGCAATTCAGGGTTGGATTGTCGTCAGTTTTGTCGGAATCGTGGTTGGCTTTAATGCTGCCTTTTTAAGCATAGTCACTGAATGGCTTCTCGACTTCAAATCAGGATACTGTAAATCGGCCTTTTACCTGAATAGAACTTTCTGCTGCTGGGGTGAGAATGAGAACTGTCGCAATTGGCAACCCTGGTCCTCCTTTGCTTTAACCAATTATCTTTACTATATAACTTGGGCTACTATATTTGCCGCTATGTCTACTTTACTCGTTAAAAATTTAGCGCCTTACGCTGCTGGTTCTGGTATATCTGAGATAAAGTGTATTATCGCTGGTTTTATCATGAAGGGATTTCTTGGCTTTAAAACCCTATTCATCAAGTCAGTAAGTTTACCATTGGCTATCGCAAGTGGACTTTCTGTAGGCAAGGAGGGCCCAAGTGTGCATTATGCTGTATGTGTAGGAAACGTAATTTCTCGTACCTTTGAAAAGTATAGACTCGATCCAGCTAAAACTCGAGAAATCATGGTGGCATCGGCAGCCGCAGGCGTCAGCGTCGCTTTCGGCAGTCCAATTGGTGGTGTTTTGTTTAGCATTGAAGAAATCGCTAGCCATTTTCCGTTACGTACTATTTGGCGAAGTTTCTTTTGTGCTCTTGTTGCAACTTGGACGTTAAAAATGGTTAACCCTTTTCGTACCGGTGAAATTGTTCTCTTCGCCGTATCCTATAATCGTGGTTGGCACTTTTTTGAGCTTATTTTCTTCATAATTCTTGGTCTGTTTGGAGGATTGTACGGCGCATTCTTAATAAAGTGGAATTTGAGAGTTCAAGCGTTTCGTAAACGTTACCTTGCAAATTATTCTTTTTGGGAGGTATGCTTTCTAACCGCATTTACTGCTTTATTATGCTTCCCAAGCCAACTTCTAAGCATCGATATGGCTAAAAGTTTGAAAATCCTTTTCTCCGAGTGTACTAAAGAAGATTTTTCCCCCGAAATATGCGATTTAAATCATCGCTGGAGAAACGTCATATCACTGGCTTATTTAACCTTTCTTCGTGGATTACTCGTAATCATATCAAACGGTTGCAATGTCCCAGCAGGCATCTTTATACCGTCCATGGCCGTCGGTGCTTTGTTCGGGAGATTGGTCGGTATGATAGTACAAGCTGTACAAGACAATTCACCTGAATGGAAAATATTTTCAGCATGTCATCCAGATATTCCATGCATAACGCCAGGAGCATACGCATTCTTGGGTGCCGGTGCTGCCCTTAGCGGTGTTCTTCAAATTACCGTGTCAGTCGTGGTTATTATGTTTGAATTAACTGGCGCTTTGACTTATATTCTACCCACTATGATTGTCGTGGGAGTATCAAAAACCGTGAGTGAAAGTTTAGGCAAAGGTGGATTATCTGATCGATTCATCTGGTTTAGTGGGTTTCCATTTCTCGACACTAAAGAGGATCATATTTTTGGCACGACAATTGAAAAAGTTATGACCAAAAGTGTAACATCCTTGCCAGCCAATAATCTTAAACTTTGTGAACTAGAAGAAATTCTTCAAACTACTCCATTTCGGAGTTACCCTATTGTAGAGAGTTATAGCGTTCCCAAGCTAATAGGTTTCATTAGAAGGGCGGACCTGTTACATGCCATTGATCTATTTGCCGAAAATGAGGGTGTTTCATCACAGTCAAAATGTATATTTATTGATCCATCCTTGTCAGAATCCGGAGATATGATCGCATCTTCATCTACATTATCCCAAGTGATATTCGATCATGATTCACAACCAAATATGGAAGACCTTAATTTCGCCCAGCACGTTAATTGTACGCCGTTAACACTTCAGCCAGATCTACCCTTGGAAACCATAATGGATATATTTAAAAAGATAGGACCTAGATTCATATTAATCGAAAGAAGAGGAATGCTTGTTGGGCTTGTAACCGTTAAAGACTGCCTGAAGTATCAATTTACGGTAGAAGCAATGGAAAATCCTCGTGACGATTCATATATCCGGCAACAAGAAGAAAAGCTATGGTTGTTAATCCGCCGTGCGGTAGCTTGGAGTAAGCGAAAGGTGATAGATTTTCTTCCCAATCTGACACTTGATTTGGATGATCCGGAGCAAGATCAAGAATTAACCCTTGAAATGACCAATTTTGTCGAGACGACCACGAGATGAAAGATCTTGACCCTTAATTGATCAATATACATATTTGATGAACGATTCCCAAGATAAAATTTACGAAATTTTGGCATGGCTAGATTTAAATATGAAGATTAGTAAACGCGTTTAAACGTAAATTGAGGCTAGCAGAAAAAATTAATATAATAAAAGATTTTTATTATTTAAGTAAAAACGTTATCGAAACAATCCATTAACCTGCTGGAATTTTATACTAATCGTGATGAATGCTTTAGAAGGGCGAAAAATTGGCGATTTCATCGCTAAAATATGGTCCACGGAAATATGTATATCCGCGCAAATCCCATCCGAAGTGGCGTTTAGTTATTGCATCACGTGGGGAATTACGGAATGAGTTGGGAGGCGAATGTGTGGCGGTGTCAAAGGTTAAGACGACGTTGGGGCTCTTAAAGTGGTGTCAGCTTCATCGAGATCAGTTTGGCTTAATTGATATATTGATAATATTGTGGATTGTACTCTATATTAATGGATTCTTCTTCATCAGGAGTTAAACGAAAATTGTTGGATGAAATGGATGGCAATGGTATTATGGATAAAGGATATAGTGAGATTTCGAAAGATGAGAAGTCAAATCAAGGTCGGGGAAAAATTAAGGCACTAAGTGACGATGTTATAAACAAAATTGCGGCGGGAGAAATAGTTGTTGCACCGGTAAATGCTCTAAAAGAACTTATGGAAAATTCAATCGATGCCGGTGCTACATCAGTTGATATAATGGTTAAGGACGGCGGGCTCAAATTACTTCAAATATCTGATAATGGACATGGTATAGATTTCGAAGATCTTCAGTTACTTTGTCAACGATTTGCTACATCAAAAATCAGTAAATTTGAGGATCTGTCATCGATCAAATCATTTGGTTTTCGCGGAGAAGCTTTAGCAAGTATAAGCCATGTTGCGCACTTAACAGTTTGCACCCGGACAAAAGATTCGGATCATGCTTGGAAAGCTTTTTATGAAGATGGAAAATTAGCGCCTCCAAAGCCGGGCCAGTCAGAAGAACCGCAGGTAGCCGCAGGGAGAATTGGAACTCAAATGACAATTGAAGATTTATTTTATAATATTCCAACTCGACGACGAGCCTTTCGATCAGTAAATGATGAATATACTAAAATTTTAGATATGGTGGGTCGATATGCAGTTCATTGTAGTGGCATTAGCTTTTCATGTAGGAAAATGGGAGATGGAGGAAGTGGACTTTCAGTATCCGGTAAGGCTAGCTGCAAGGATCGTATACGTCAAGTTTATGGTAATGGTATAGCTAGTGAGTTAATCAAATGGGGTTTTGAGAGCAAAGAGTTTAAAGTTAAGGCTCAAGGATGGGCAAGTAGTGCGAATTATGAAGGAAAAAAGACCACCTTTCTACTGTTCATTAATAATAGAGCGGTTGAGTCGGTGATGATGAAGAGAGCTTTAGAACATATGTATTCGACATTTTTACCTAAAGGGGGGCACCCATTTATTTACGCTAGTCTAGACATTGAACCTGATCGAGTTGACGTTAACGTTCATCCAACTAAACGGCAAGTGGCATTTTTAAACGAAGAGGATGTATTTGGGCTTGTTTGCTGTGAAGTTCGGCAAGCTTTGGCCCAAGTTGACACAAGTCGGGCGTTCATGACACAAAGTTTACTGGTTCAAACAGCAGCAACAAGATCAACTTCAGGTGTGTCTGATTCTGTCTCGACTACCGTACATGAATCTACACCGGTATCGATGAATACATCGATTTGTGAGCGTCAAGAAGGCAAAAATAATTCAATGACCCCTCGAACACCAATAGGTCGAATTTATGATAATA
Organism: Herpomyces periplanetae; assembly: GCA_009733715.1. Lineage (NCBI taxonomy): Eukaryota > Fungi > Ascomycota > Laboulbeniomycetes > Herpomycetales > Herpomycetaceae > Herpomyces > Herpomyces periplanetae. The sequence goes on along the minus strand of WMKJ01000096.1, from coordinate 34,762 downwards.
ATATGGTGCGAACGGATTCTCGAAGTATTAAACTTACATCATTATTCTCTATGCATGAAGGAACCAGTGTAACGGAAGTTAATAAAATAGGTGATAAGAATGAATCTGATAACTTAGAAGATGGAAAAGTTATACGTGAATCTTTATCATATGGAGAATTGATAAATGATCCAGATTGGAAAGGAATTATCCCATTATCAAGATATTCAAAAGGTTCAAGAGAGTTTACAGAATGTCAGTTAACCTCGATAAGGGAACTTAGAGATGCCATAACACAAGCTAAAAATGATGAATTAGCAGAATTATTTACTGGACATTCTTTCATTGGTGTAGTAGATACGAAACGAAGACTTGCAGCCGTTCAATCTGGTACTAAGTTGTATCTTGTTGACTATGGTATAGTTTGTAATGAATTATTTTATCAGATTGGATTATCCGAATTTACCAATTTTGGACGATTAAAGTTTAAACCTGGGCTTGATATTCAAAATTTACTTGAGGTAGCCATAAAGAATGAACGTCAACTTTGTGAAAATATGGTTAATGATCCATTAAATAAACCCGATAAACATTCAAATGTATTAAACCCAAGTAACTGGGAAACTTTGATCAAATGTATACAAGAAAAGTTATCGGCTTACTCGGCAATGCTCTCGGAATACTTTTCTCTAGACATTATACCCGACAATTCTCGCCAAGCTTCTAGTCCTATCCGATGTGTTGGGAAAGACGGGAGTAATGAATCGGATGCAAATGGAGAAACCCGAGTGATTGAATCCGATATATTCCGATCCCCCGGATGTACAGTATCCGATACTTTGCGATCGTCCCGAAACATGGATTTTGGGGATTCCCGACAAAATTCGGATCCTATACCGGACGACCGTGAAAATAAGCGAGAAATGTCGGCATGTGATCTTCGACTTCAGTTAACAAGTATTCCAATACTTATTCGTGGTTATATGCCACCTTTGGAAAAATTGCCACGATTTCTTTTAAGACTCGGAGCTCGATTAATTACAAATTATAAGAATGAAAGGTTGTGCTTAAGAAGTCTATTAATTGAATTGGCAAGTTTTTATACACCTGAAGCAAGAACATTTAGTGATACTACAAATGATTTCCCTCATGCTAATGATAAAATTGAGACATGTGAAGGGAAAAGATTAACGCAGTGCTTAGAACAAATTCTATTTCCAGCACTGCGTTCACGATTCATCGCTACAAATGCTTTAGCACAAAAAGGAAGCATTGTCGAAGTAGCCAACCTTCGACAATTATATCGTGTTTTTGAACGATGCTAACATAAATGAACGTATCACTTAACCTTCATAATTTTGAATCATTCATAAGACCATTCACTTTTGCAGACCATTCACAATTAGGCCAAACTATTTGCAAAACCCGATAAATATGTCTGGCGCAAAGAATCTCAAGTTTATCCACAATTTCCCGAGGAACATCATTAACATCTCGTTTATTCGATTCAGGAATAATTACCCGTTTAATGCCAGCGCAACTAGCTCCAATCAACTTCTGCTTAATACCCCCAACCCTGGAAACCTTTCCCTTTAAGCTTATCTCGCCCGTCATAGCTAAATCATTTGGAACACATCGTCCACTAAACAAGGAAACCAACGCTATTGCATACGTTATACCTGCACTTGGTCCATCCTTCGGTGTAGCACCTGCGGGACAATGAACGTGTAAAATCTTCCCCTTCATTAAATCAGTATTAGGATTATCTACCAAGGATAACACGTATGAATTGGCTCGAACCCATGATAAGGCTACCTCAATGGATTCTTTCAGCACCGATCCAAGTGTTCCTGTTAATCGAATCTTTCCTTCACTACCCGGCATTTCATTAACCTCTATCGTTAAGATACCTCCTAAACCCTCAATAGAATATGCCACCAATCCAATGGCTACTCCAGGTGGTAACATTCTATCCGGTTGTTCTTCTTCATACTTTTCTGCACCAAATATCTTTTCAACATCATCCAATGTCACATTCCGTTTATAAGTATCTTTTAGCGCCAGGCTGTCTGTATACTCCACTGCTTTGTATCTGCACAACTTGCCCAACTGTCGCTCCAGATTTCTAACACCGGATTCCCGTGTATACCCTTGAATAATTTTATCCATTACATTCATTTCAATTGACACGTCTTTTTCAGATAATCCATTGCTTAAACACTGTTTAGGTAACAAATGCCGTTTGGCTATTTCCCGTTTTTCAAAATATGTGTAACCAGGTAATGATATCACCTCCATACGATCTAAAAGTGGAGGTGGTATCGTGCTTAATGAATTCGCTGTTGCGATGAATAAAACTTGACTTAAATCAATAGGAATGTTAACATAATGATCTCGAAAATTATAATTCTGCTCCGGATCCAGTGCTTCCAATAGCGCAGCTGATGGATCTCCATGAATTCGTGACACCGTTAACTTATCAATTTCATCCAAGAGGAATACTGGATTCTTGACTCCAACTTTTTTCAGTCCGTTAACTATTACCCCTGGCATTGCACCTACATATGTTCTACGATGTCCACAAATTTCTGCCTCATCACGTACTCCACCCAATGAAATTCGATGAAATTTCCGCTCTAAAGCTTTCGCTATCGATCTAGCAAAACTCGTTTTTCCTGTTCCTGGCGCACCAACCAGTAACAAAATGGGCGACCTCTCCACTAGTCGCTTTTGATCTTGCCAACGTTCAGTATTTTCAATCTTCCTCTTCTCTTCACTGCTGTTCATTTTATCCAATGCTAATACTTTCAACCGCAATACAACAAGGTGCTCTAAAAATCGCTTTTTTACACTCTCGAGTCCATAATGATCTTCTTCAAATATTTCTCGTGCTCTTTTCTGCACATCCTCCCCTAAGTTATCGCGCGTACTCTTATTCCATGGAATATCGGCCAAATTATCCAGGTAGTTCCATATTACGTGGTACTCTGCCTGTCCCGGACTCATATTTTGAAGTCTATCCAATTCTCGCTCAATTACCTTTTGACCTTCCACGGGAAGATTTGCCAATTCTAAACGTTTCCGTAAAGTCTCGATTTCATCATTATTATCCTTGTTAGACGGCAAAATTCCCTGGGGAAATCCACGAATTTTCATTTTGCTCAAACCAGTATTATCCCCCATTTTAAAAGGAATAACGGTTTGATGTCGATGGATTTGCTCCCGTTCAGGTATCCGAATAGGCAAGTTACTAGAAATACTAATAACATTTCCTTCGCCCCGAATAACTCTTATTTGCTTTTCAACTATTTTAATAGCTGCCTTCATGCGCTCTCGCAAAGATAAACTTGATAAGATTCGCAACTTATCCTCGTAGTCTCCTTCAACTATATGTGCCATCAAATCAGCTAGCGCACCGGCTTCATCAATTCCTTTTTTTGTTACTATTAATTCAAATCGTCCTGCCGCCAAGGGTGTCATGGCCGAAGTTCCCTTTCCGCGAAACAATGCTGATAATCGGATAATGGCTAATAATTCTTGGGAGCATTTCTTCAGTTCTGAAAACAACGTAACAAGTGCACTATCGTTTCCGTTTACCTTTGGCTCCTTAACTCTTCGTACACTACCTTCCATGATGTTCCCTGATATTTCAATCTTTTCTACTCTAAAGCGTTCAATCCCTTCCACGATAATCGAAACTTCAGATTTATCTCGTCCGTAAACACCCACTACTCTGGATTTTGTTCCATAATTGTATAGCGCTTCAACTGGAACACCCGAACAGCCAAAACCATCTATATCTTCTTTGACTGGCAATAATTTTTGTTTTCCCGTCCCATACATTGACGATAGTTTCACCGGAACACACCCAACAATCATCGTTTCTTCTTTGGAATTGCCGTAAATCTTGCCCAATACACCCGCCAAATTTCCTATATCACTTCCCAGTATCCGCATAACCACCCCAGGAAATAAAACCTGACCTAACGATAGAGGAACTATCGTTATATTCTTCGTTAAATTTTTGTCCTCCATAATTACTTAATGCATTTATACGCTCTCCCAAGAATATTTTCCGCTAAAAGAAGTGCAAAACTCGAAATATATTCAGAATTATCACGCTTAACACTCCGAACACGCTCTCACTCCATTCTCCCGTCTTTCTCACCTCGGAAATCCAAGCATTGATCACGTGTTCTCCCGGAAATTGATTGTTCCATCTGCATATGTGGCTGTTTTATGCTGTGGCTAGTGTTTCTTGAACTGTAAAAATTCTTTTGTGGCGATAAGACAATTTCTTTCTTTTATTCATGATCAATTTTTCATATTTAAATAGTTAAAACGTGCATTTTTGTGAAGGAAAACCTGTCAATCCAAAAGTTTAGTTATTATTTTATGCATATCTTTTTTAATTCATTTCCTTGAGTGGTTTTTCAGTCAAACAGTATCCTACTCAGTTCATTTGCTAGCATTAATTAATTTTGGATTTCGGTAAACCTATTAATTCCCTTATACATCAAGTCCTACAGTTTACCTCAGTTCTTATCTTCTTTCTTTCATATTTCTCTCACCTCTTCATTCATTCACACAAACACAGATCACCTTTACTGTTCCATCCACCTTACAACGCCTTTGCTTCTTCCCTTAGCCGTTCCAGCTTTCATCCCGTGATTACATAATCTGGCCAGTTAATTATAATTCTGCTTAATGTGTCCACAGCGTTATTTGATACACCGACAAGTCAAGATTGTCGTCTCTATTAAGTATACACTGACATTTAAGTATAGTTGTACAATTTACCCTTATTAAAGGACACCTGATTTGTACGCTATAGGTCCAACTAATTAACCATTATTAGTTTTAGCGCAAAGCAAACCTCGTAACTTTTCAATCTCCCGACTAAATTAATACGTATATTTAACTGGTTCACGCAAAGCTAAACGGTTTATTTAGTATATATTTCTCTTATATAAATACTTTTAAGGGTTAATAAACGGTCCTGTTCAATGAATTCTTTTATTGACCATCCCGAAAAGGTTCAAATATGCTACTTATGGACACATCAGGAAAATTTCTCAAATGAACCCGTCATTCTGGACTTAACCAAATTCGCCGTTCTTGATCTAAAGCCGGATAGCTTAGCAAAAATTGTCAAGTTCACACAAAATAACCCTTCTCTGGAACGTACTGGTACACCGGGTTTCTCTGCTTCATTAGCCAGTATACATAATGTCCGTAATGCTGGTGCTCACAAGTCGGCTGTTATAGCATACAATGAATCAGGCGCCAGAGTTCACATAAAAAAATCCTTGGAGTATCAAAGTGGTATCGTATTTAAGGTAAAATGTTTACCAGACAGTATAAGATCGAGAAACAAGAATTTAAAGATATCACTACTTGAATCCATCGCCACATTATTCGGTTTTCGCAGAGGTATGCAAGTGGTAGTGTATTCTGTTGATCGTGAAAAGTATACACTTTCTCACATCGAAATCACATTTCGTGATCAATTTCTCACGAGAGCCGATACCTGGCGCATGGTTCTATCAGAATTCAGTGATAGAGTAGTCTACAAAAATCAAAAAGTTGTTTTTATGGGCACGATAAAAGTTTGGGTTAAGAATGTATTCATATCCGGCCAGAAATGCTCATCTGGTTACTTTTCCTCAGCAACAATTCCCATTTTTCGCAGCGAATCCTCTCGATTTTTACTGCTTTTACAAATGTCCAAGGAAATCTGGGACTTTGATTCTGAAGGCTCGGGTGAAATAATGTTTAATCAAGTCACCAATGAGTTTCTTCCAGAACTCTTCAGGCATTGGATGTCAATAAATGCTCGTCATCTTGTCAGTATAGTCATGTTCACACGCTTGGTATACAACCAACAAGATGATGATTCCTCTTCTGCAACATCAACAACGGGATACAGAGACTTTTATCGCGTAGTTAGCACTAATATGATCAGTGATGATTGGATTAACATACTCTATCGATTGAAGCGTGAATTTCGTACCTTTCTACAGGATGTTTCTGTTATGCGCTGTGACATTCTAAATGACATTTGTGAAGGGGACCGTCAAAACCCTACACAGAAAAACGCATCGGAATATGTGGTTGCAGGTTATCCAACATCAGCAATTCATGGAAATATTCTTGAAGCAATCAACATGGCATCAGTTCACTTTTACCAAGATTACTTAGACTGGGACCTAATGAGAAATGGGTTTTCCATGCTAGTTATCACAGCGGGGTCGGGAGTCTTTGATGTAGATTACTCTCAGCTTAAGCTGACTACAGATACGTTAATAAATAACGGAATTGGTGTAGACATGGTGTGCTTTTCACCTGTACCATTGCATTCTGTTCCTTTACTTCGGTTTCGTTGTCCACGTATAGCTGGAGGATCGGATAATATCAATGCCACGTATGATTATGAAAGCTATCCTGCCGGCGAATATTGTTACGCAATTCCTCAGTGGATTAACGTTTCATTTTGGCGGAAGTCAGCTTACGAGGAAACATCATCATTTCAATATCATCTCTTCACCCAATGCCCATGGACTAAAAGTAAGCGAGAGAGTTGTTTTCAACCTCGATGTAGGATGTATGAACTCCAAATGATGGGACTAATGGAGAATGAAATGAATGATGCTCATATTAAATCATTGGGGCAACATTCGGGATTTCCGGAGGAGTTGCTAAGTGGCGAGCTAATGAATATGACGCCGGAATCAAGGGGGGACATTATGCGTAGATTTATGAAATGTTACGATAGTACAGTTTTTCAATTTCGGGAACCAAATCTAACATTTGATGATCAAGTAAAAAGTGAGAATTCACGATATCCTTTACGGGGAAAGTATAACGTGTGGGATGAAATTGAATTACGGGAAAAAGACGACAAGATTAACATGGGCGATGAGCTTGCTTCATCATGGATTACAGTAAACTCCGGGATAGGTTCAAGTGAGGCTTATTCAGGTTATAGACCACTTGGATTTATTAGTAGAAGTGTACAACGTAACAAACTTCTATCAGGGTGTCAAGTTTCACTTAACTTGGAAATGGTTAGCAAAATGAGTTTACCCACCCAACGAGAAAGAGATAATGATTCGACGGAAAAAGCACTTTGCTTGACACGACGATTACAGGGAACATTAGGCAGACCAAAAGTACAGGGATCGCTGAGCAAGATATTGAAGCATGGTACATGGTATATTCAAAAGTATGGTGGGCTTGGGCAAATGGCTACATTGTTAGGCCAATTAAGTGATGGAAGCAAGGGTATAATGCCACTGATACGGGGACGTAAAACTGAAAATTTGTACAAGATTAAACCGGGTCAGATTAAGATTGAAGCTAGCATGGTTACACCAAGGTACATGAATCCATTAGACGGATTGAAACCTTGGTTAGTGTTTGTAAATCCGTGCAACCCACCGCGTAAGTTTATCGCAGGAGTGGGGCAGGTTAGTCCGTGGAAACACGTTTACCCAAGGAATATTTGGATATCGCGGGTTCGATGGAAATCACTGTGTAAACCAGCAGCATTACCATTGACAGCGGATTTTTTTCCCACACCGCAACATTTGGAGAGAGTATTTGATAAGTTAAGTTATGATGTAATATTAGGGTCGCGATTAAAGGCAGAATGGTTAAGACGAGAGAGTGGAGTACTTATTAGGGAATTAATATGTTGTCGATTGGCGCACGGATTCCTGTTTATTCAACCTGAATCAGTACTGGAGCAAATTCGGGAGAGCGCAGGAAATGCGACGGGTCCTTTTACGCGACCGGAGCAAATGAAAAGTGGCAATACGATCTGGATGGCGCATGCAAATGCAATACACAAGTTGGTGTATCAATCGAGTAGTATGGTTAACGTGACAAGTTATATTCGAAAGGCTACGGCACCATTAGATTCAAGGGATGATCAAGGGGGAAATGATGGGAGAATGAAGAGTTATATACGGTCATTATTATCTAGGGAGTATCAATTACGGAGTATTGTAATACAGCAACCGTTATCACGACCAGATTGGCAAATTATTGATAGGTATTTGGCGGGGTATTTGGGGGAGTTTTCCAAGGGTATTAAATTTCGCAAGGCCAAATTTGTGTTGATTCCACAGGAGAGAAAAAGTGAAGGGGAGCAAGATAAGAAGAATTTGGCGGATATTGATATTCATATGGAAGGGATTCATAGGCTAACTCAATTGTGGTATAATTCACGAAGTTCAATGTATGAACGGAGTTCATTAACAGAGGCGGAAGAATTGGGATCAGCAAGAATTGCTTATCATACTTTAGATACATGTACAGTGTTGGCTAATGTTAAAGATTTAGCACTTGAGAGCGATGAGTATGAAATTAACAACAAGGATAATAGAGGGATGGAAAAAGAGCGAAAGTTTACGAGAGATATTGATATAAAAGTTTTGGCGGCACATTTACAGGGAGAAGGAGGAATTGAAATAGCGGATCGACGTTGGTTGGAGTTGACGTATCGGCGTAGTTTTGTGGGATTTGATCTAACTAATTGGTTATTGGAACGATTTAGTGATATTAAAACAAGGCGACAGGCAGTGGAGTATGCGAGAGATTTAATGGCCAAGGGTATGTTTGTACATGCATTACGCAAGTATCCGTTTTACGATGGTATATATTATTATCAGCTTAAGTCGATTTATCAAACGAAGCGTTGTCAGTCACAAGATGGTAAATTGGCAAAGGGAAGTGAGAATAGATTATCTGGCAAGGCAAAGGTGGTAGAGGAGCCGGTGAAATTGAGTGCAGCGTTGCATTGGGATTTGGATACGAGAAAGCGGTCGGATCGACCGGAATTTATTAATTTACACTTTGGACGGCTTTATAATCCGTATACATGTTATCATTTTCAGATTGAGTGGTTGAGCGTTACGGCGAAGCTTATGGAAGATCATTTGTCGCATTGGGCTGAATTAGCAGAAAAGTGGAATTTGAAGTTAGTACAAGTGCCATTGGTTGAATTGAGAAATATGATGTCTCTTTATCCACTGAGGTCACCTTATTTAATAAAGTTAGCAGAAGAGCCCCCAGAGTGTGGAGATGATATGTTACATAGACCGGGGGATAAATTTGTATATCATCGTGCAATATTGGCGCATTTAGGATATATACTTGAGACACCGGGAGAAAGTGATTTTAAGGTTGATATTAAAGTGGAGTATACATGGGAGAGGCCACGATTTAAGTTAAACCAGTATATTCATCGGTCTGGTCATTCGTTGTGTCAAATTACGGAAGAGGGTAATTTCATACTTGCGGCAAATCTTTTATGTCAAAGTTTTGGACATGCATATCGCGATGGGAATGGAAAGTTTAGTGTAAACCCATCAAAGAGTGGTGGAGTGTCAGGAGCAGTTGGGGAGCATGAGAAGAAGATGATGCAAAAATTTCAGGAGGAGAATTTCAATTGGGGTAATCCGGTGGAATCGTATCCATTGACAGGTTTTGTACCATCATTATTGTATAGGGCAGAACGAGAAAAGGATGAAACTAGGTATTTTTGTCATAATGTTGAAGAGTTGCGTAAATTGTATGCAGCAGAGAGTGGAAGAAGAAGGGAGGCGTTAAGGGTAGCGAAAGCGTTGGGACGAGGTCAATTTGATGTTTTAAAGTGTAGAAATCGTCATGAGCAAAATGATCAAGAGGAGTATTCCGATACATATATTGCATGGAATGAATTGTATGAGGGTGAGCATTATGATTTTACGTGTGAAGTATAGTATACAGAAGGCCAATTTGTAGAGGTTGGAGGGTGTATAAAGTCATTTAAATTTATGAGGAAAAATGTGTATCCGATATTAAGTTATTATTGATAGACTTTAACCAGAGAAGACATGCGGCAAGGAATCTTTTCTACGAACAATACACTACCCATACACTATATTTGCAGGCCTATACACTGTATTCGCACGCCTACACACAACATTCGCGGACCTATCCTGCACGCCCGCGCCAGCCCGTCCACAGCCTGCACCGCCACAGGATGGGCAGAGCGATGTGGCTTGGCGGTCACGGGACGGGAGGGGAATTTGGGATTGATAAGGTGAGTTGAGGGTTGTGGGCGGGAAAAGGAAGTAGGAAATTTTTACTTTTAATTTGCTTTCTAGGGAACGTAACGCGTTTTTTGATTGCGGTACAGTGTTCAATTGAATTGACGATTTTTTTTTTACACCCAGGATTTCAACTAGTTATCGAATTTACCTTGTGCCATAAAAAGTATACAGTTCCCGACCCTTCGTCTGGTCTGCTAATGTAACATCTCCGTGTACAAAGCCAAAGACAATTCGGGTAAGTAAGATTGACTTTCCCAATAAGTCCTATCATGTCATAGTGACATATAAACAGATAGACAGGTCACCGTTTTATTAATTGCACGTTAATAAATTAGCCAAGTGAATGGATTTTTATACTCTAGCCTAAACATGTCGTCAAATTTGTTCACAGAAGGTCTCGATTATTCGAATTTCTTGTCAGTGTTTGCTTAATCTACACAATGATATCTAACCTTGATAACCCATTTCTTTTGTTATCTTACGTGCACGCGCATATGCACACTGCCATGTTGTCCAAAGAAATGAATTATCATGTTAAATCTTTACCAATGGAATATCCCAACTAATATTCTAACATCGGATTGAAATTAATCTCAAGCTTAGCCGTCTGGCAAATCTAACCTGTGGAGTTTTAATGATTCTGGGAGGAATCGGCCAACTTTTTCCCCATCGAGGAATGTGAGTATACGTGCTCCCGCTCCCCTCTTCAACGCGATGTATAATTGACTCGGCGTAAAGCCAGAATATTATCATATCGGTTTACGTAATACTCTTTGGATCAGGAACAATTCTTGTCGGTTCGTAATATCGCTTTTCCGAAGGGCTTGGAATTTCGTCTATTTAACGCTGACTTTTACTCTTGAATTACCGAGTTTGGTGAACATGATGCGCTTCGACATGAGGATGAACATGTGCATGTACATGTATACGTTTATGCACACTTCTACATTTACGTCTACGTCTACATCTACATGTACGTGTGCATGCATCTGCTCATGCACTCGCATTCGCACACGCTCATGCTCTCGCTCAAGTTCCTACTCACACACTTAAATTTCCAAAATTATTTTATTCGCTATTCCGATATATCATGAAGAATACCAACTACCTCCCTATATCCCTCGATATGCTTCGTTCATGTTATCTTTTTTCGGCCGTGGGCTATTTTACATGTTTGTGGGAACCATAATCGTCGGTAACTACTGGTGGATGTATATCGCCGGCACTCTAGTAGGCTTACTTGGCCTTGCCTACATTGGATTGGAGTTCATTCCTAGCATTGAGCCTCCCGTTAACATGCGGTAATTTTACCAACTTCTATCTTATATCTTGAATTATTAAATTTTAATCTTTCTTCAAAGAATTACGCTAATTACTCATCTATTATACAACCCAGCGATCCTGACACGGAATGGACCTCCGATCAAGTTTAAACAATCATACAAAATTTTCTTGTCAAATGTATATCACAACTTATGCAGAATCTGCTTAAAAGACAAATCGCCATGATACTAAGTGATTGTGGGTGTACCCCTCATACATTGTATCGTTATAAAGTCAATATGAGTCTTACCATCCTTCCCTATTCTCGTAAAGTTAATCCTTGTCGCAGTTCTAATGCTACTTTACCGTCTTACTAGATATTTTCCGACTATTTAACCTTTGCTCAAGGATTCCTCGTCAATCCACGCAAAATTGGACTCGACTTACGCAGCAGCTAATTCTGTTTTCTTGTTCGTCTTGCATTCCTACTGTGTGTTTTACACCCCATAGTTATAATCTTTTTATGATGGGAGCGTCATTGTCTGGATTACATTATTTTGGTAACTTGTTGTCCCCGGCCATTTTTAAATATTGCTCGCTTCGCTTGGTTTTAATGATTGACAAGTGCATGGATTTTCCACACATTGCTCGTCCGTTAAATAAGATATATTTGACTCAGGTTACAGCCATTAGTCGGTTACTTGACCCGCTATCGCAAACCTTCGTTGCATGGTGTAGATTGCTGAGTATATGATGTCGTTTAACACTTTATCATTGCTGTTGTTGTCGTCGTCCGAATTCCCATCTATTTTCCTTAGCTCAATTCACCAAGCGGCAGCAAGGCTATCGTGAGAAAGTGTATTGCATCGGTTTACGCTAAACTCTTTTTTTTCTTCCCTACCATCGGTAATCCCACGGTAAATCATTTTACTGCCTGGGACTACCCGTTTAGCTCACCGTTTAACATACCAGTATGCGCACACAAATCGATTTATCAAACCAAACTCAGTATTCTCGGTTTGGTCATTCAACAAATTTGACTTGCAGCGTTACAGCCCTTGATTGAAGTTAAGTTAAACTTGACCAACAGCTTTGGCTTTGGCTGAAGCGGTAGGCATGCGCTTGGGGCGTATAGCCCACTAATTTGTCGGCAAAATTGACGCAGCTGTATACTACTGTGAACAATTTTAACGCTCAGTTGGTGAATTCATCCAGGAAATTTTTATCAAGTGAGCTGCTACGGTTTGTGTGCTGATTTCGCATGTGTGTTGCCTTGTCCATTTTTTACTGCCTTCTGTTTTCCACTGCCGACATTACATTTGTTGCATTTGCGGATGATTCCGAAACAAGGTGAAAAGGTTGCTTAACACTTTACGTGGAATTTATTCGGATTTTGGGGATCCCTGGAAAACGGGCGGTTTTCGTTGGGGTAAACAGGACGACTATCGGAAAGATAACTTAACATCTAGGTACCGTATCGAATCAGCGGGTTGTTACTATCGCATATATATATATATATATATTATAGCGGCTCTTGTATTAAGTGCAAAGAGCGGTACAATTAATTTTGATCTGTAGGTCAGAGTGGAATACAAAAAGGTTTTTAAAGAATAGTAGCAGTATAGGAATCGCGCTACAAAGTACCATGGAACCTTATGACCATGGAACGGGGAATCAATCGGGCGGAGTTAAAACATCTCAGGATTCAAATGTATTGGGTGTTCCGGGACAATCATATAACGACGGAGCCGCACGGGAGCAAAATGAAGGACTAACCTCCGTATCACCTACATTGCCATCACAAGACAAACCAGAAACACCGGTCTTGAGTGGCGGCAATGAGGATAGACAATTTGTCGATCAAGGTACAAATGTCAAGCACAAGATGATAGTTAGTAGCGGCAGTAGTGGTATGGAAATTTTGCCAAATGAACCATCGTCAGAAGTTCCAGGAACATTTACATCTATATCAGCATATCCTATTTGCCTCAATTGTCATACAACTGTTACACCACTTTGGCGACGAGATGATGCCGGGCGCACAATTTGCAATGCGTGTGGTATGTTTCTGATTGAGCGATGAGGGGGGGAGTTGATTGATTTTGTTATGTCGCAATTGACGATATAATTTAGGACTTTACTTTAAATTACATGGAAGACACCGTCCGTACAAACTGAAGCGAATTGAAATTAAGCGTCGCAAACGGGCTCAATCTACATCACTTGATGATTTGACCAAATGTGAACCGTCGTGTTCATTGAATAGAGGTAAAAGAATAGCTTGCTCGGGAGGTTATAGTGGAACGATATATGGGCGAGATTCTATTCCTTTGCAAATACCTGTATCACCACGATTACAGTTGGGGCAGATTGGAGGAATCTATTCATCATCATCATCATCAATACAAGAAAGTAAATTATCACCAAATGTAACGAACTGGTCATCATTACAAGTGACAGATACATGTGGTACATCACAACATACCGATTTTAGTGGAACGCAGAATTTTCGAGGGTTATTACCCCAGATTTCTAAGGTCAATAATCCCGGAATTGGATCAGAACATACAGCGAATTCATCGGAATACTTTCCCCTGGATTATATTCCGTATAATACAGATTTGCATCACCATTATCAATTCTCACCATATACACTGGCGGTATCACCAAATGCCATGTTTCCAAGGATTCACACACCAACACCGCACGTTGGAACGAGACCAACGAATAATTCATCATTATCATCTGCAGAAACAAGGTTTCACGATAGTTTTACATCACACCCGATATACATAGGGTCGAATCCCCAAGGTACAGAAACAACGACAACGGCAACGGCTAATTCATCGAGTAGTGATTATCACGACCCACGATTAACATTACCTGATCCATCATCATCAACATCAGGTGTAATAACATCTATTCATAATTTCATAAATCAGTCATCGATACATCATACGGAAGCAAGTTCACGTCCATCATCGAATAACATTTTTTCACATGTATTACCCATTGAGGATGCATTTCAACAAACACATCACTTATCACATTTAGCCACATCACCACTTGGAGGAACAGTACCACGGTCTAATTTATATGAAAAGTTTACACCTATATGTAGTCGAACGAATTTTACGCAAAGTGGTAATGCTGGAATCAATTCATCGATTGGAAAAGATTGTATTGACTCAGAGGGAAACTTTGTTACGACCACACCAATACCACAGAATTCATATATAGCAGTACCACAACTGATGGAGAGTATGAAACGGCGACAAATATTGGAGCAACGAAGGAAAGATTTAGTTTTGGCACTTCAAGCGATTGATGAGGAGCTGGCCAATTTATCTTGAGATTTATATTCAGACCAAAAATACCGAATTCAATTGAACAATCAGTACCAGATTTTGATCAGTTCTTCACTAACGGCACTTGGAGTGAGGACACCACGTTCGGTGATGATTCCAGATATTAAATCAGGAGGCTAATTAGGGTCAGCTACGAAAGTAAAAGTTGGAAATAACATTACGCGGGCGGGAATCAATGCAAAAATAAAACTTACCGTGAAGTCAACGGCTTCACAAATGGGTAATAGTTGCCCATCATTATGTTCAGGTAATGGAGATTTATCGACATCCAATCGCAAAGAATCTAAAGGAGGTTTTGGTTGACTGAAGTTGGTGGAATTATGGTGATGATCATCAAGGGTAGATTGGTTAGGATTAACATTATCATCTTGATGAGCAGTTCTTCGGGATTCATCAGATTCAGTCCAAAAGCGCAAAACCTCCTGACGCACTGGAAGATCTTGTTGACCTAAAGGATACATTCGAACGAATTTATGAGATTCAGCAACCACATAAAATGGTCGGCCTGCACTTTTGGCCAGTAAAGCGATTTGGTATGTTCCTAAACGGTCTACTACACCACCATTTTCAACTACACCTTCGGCACCAACAATTACCATGTCAATTCTGGATAAGCAATGGCCTACAGCTGACGATGGGATAGTCGCCACAGGGACGTTCATATGTCGTAGTGTTTGAATGGTTTCCAAGGTCGTCTTCAAGTGACCATTTGTAGCATTTAACTTTTCACCTGCATCAAGAATGTAGACCACACGAAAACGAAGAGTTCCTCGGGCCACGGATTCAGCAGCGTTTCGTAATACAGCAGATACAACACGACTTCCACCGTGAGTTAAAACGGTAATTCCATCACGAATAAAATGTCGAGCAAAATGAGCAATCTGGGTACGGGCTAACTTGGCTCGTGAAACGAATAATCGACCGTTTGTTAACAAATGAGTTTGTAATGCTTCCAAATCCTCTTGCTGATTTGTTAGATGATGTTGACTATGATGGTGATGATATTTGGAAGGTGTAGGATTCGTGGTTGATTTAACACCACACGATGTACAAGCAGGTCCCAGGCCACCACCACCAGCGTGAAGTGAAATTGGAGGAGCAGCAGCAGCAGGGGAGTGTGATCGAGTTAACAATGATAGGCCACCCGATGGTTCACCGAGTCCCGATATATCTATTCCTTCGTCGAATGGTATCGTATCGGGTTGTAGATTCATTAAGTTTGTCGAGCTAAGAGACTCAAGGGGATCGATATCGTGAGATAAATTCCATGAAGCTGATGAATGTAAGGATTGTGAAGCAGTTAAACCGCATCGTTGAAGCCGAGTATCATAACCATTTAAGGTGTTACCGTTTCCTAGATAGTGGTGAATGCCACGATCACTTTTTTGTAATGAAGCGATTAAATAACGTTGAAATAAGTCTGTACCAGCCGATAAACCCAAAGAATTAGCTTGAGAAGCTTTTAACGTAGCAATATGTTTGGAGACTTGTTCCAAAGTTTCTGATACAGTAGACGTAGGTGTTGCGGATAAAGCTTCAACCAAAGCTTCTATAGCAGCAACAGGAGCCGTTAGTTCAGCATCATCTCTTAATAAAGCGAGATAAGTTGCTGTAATATCGAAGCAATTTTCACCATTTGATTCCACTTCTGGTTCACGCGATAACGTATTAGTTAACGGTGATGGAGAAGAATATTTTCCATCCCCGTGTAAAACATCTAATGTATGCGTCATACTTATGCACAGCGGGTGCCTGTATTTCACTCTCACCAGCGAGCTAACGTAAAGAATTATACCCGAGAGGTAGAATGAAAACGACGATACGATGCTGTTCTACAAGCTCGCAGCACGCCCACACGCACCCACCACTTCATCTTCACGATCCTTTTCCCAAATCGGCTCGTCGCGTGGCCCCAGATAGCACGTGACCTAGAGCAAGGGACCGATCACGTGCCGTCGGGGGGATGGGTGGGGACGGGAATTGAACTGAATCGACTTGAATTAATTTGAATATACTTTTTATATACACCTACGTAACCGCAAGTCATGAGTTATTCTAGTTAAATGAAATCATTATCATTAAAAGAGTTAAAGGGATTGTTAGGAGGAGGGTTAAAACATCCACGATGTTGTGCGGTAGGTCGTACGGAAGCGAAAATTGGATCATCCAGGTTAGGACCAACGGGGTCATACCGAGCACCTGAAGGGATGTTAAAGGGATTAACAGTTGACGGGGATGCTAAAGAAGAGGGATTATAGGGTAAACCTTGTGGAATAGGATGAGCAAAGAGGGGATGATTGGCAGTGGGATACATTCCACCCGCATCGGGATTACCGTTAGAACCGGGTAGTACCCGAGAGAATGGGTTTATACGGGCTTGTGCATCAGTTAATCCGGGGGGATTTAAATCTCCACTGCCAATACTCCTTGAGATACTGCTATCTATACCAGTACAATTTGGTATATGTGTAGGATTGTTTAACAAGTTATGTTCGTCATCAAAGCCTGGACACGGATCGGGTAATGCTTTACCTTGGTCAATTTTACAATTTCCCGTACCCAAAGCCATAGGTGTTGTACCACGACAATCGGGACGGGGAATTTCACTGGATTGTGGAAGATTAACAGTTGCCGGATCAGGCAACATTGAACATTCCGTGTGTAATGGATTTGTTGTTTTGTTATTTTGAAGGGTATGCATTTCCGTAGGGTTCGAGCAAGTTGTCGCACGTTTTACGCTTGCTAAAATTTGATGTAACTGTGCAAGAGATGCCTCTTGTGTAGCGTAGGTTTGGATAAAATGTTGATAAATAAGTCGAGAAAATTCCGTTAAGCGTTGTATACCGTTAAATCGCTCTACCGGATCTTTGCCATGGGATGGATTATCCGTTAAATAATCCGAGGGTGTGATTGATGAACTTTGTACGTCGTAGTGGTCTTCATCATTAACGTGATTATTGATGGGTTTATTTGATGAGGTGCTACGCACAATCACCCGATTATCTCGTTGTTTTAGAGTAACCTGTACAAACCGAAGAGGTTTATCATGAGGGACACTGTCCATTACTTGAGTGTAATAAAATGTGTATACAGGTGCTATATTATCATGACGCATATTCCAATCCTTTGGTAATCGATACCAATCTTTTGAGACCGGTTCAACGGCTATATCATTTGTATGTTCATCATTATTTTGTTTCCCATTAGTATTAGCCGTAAATCGGTATCCTGCAAGTATAAATGTAGCGTGCGTGACAGCTGCAAAAATTTCAACATCTGTATAGTTATATGTAGTGTCATTATTAGCGAAAGGAACGCATAAATGAATTATTTGGGTGATATATTTAGCCAAAGCTTCACGTCCTTCAAATGTAGACATAATGATATTTGAAAAAGGATAAATCGTACACGCATGCAGAAAGACAGGGTAAGAGTCCAAGTAAAACGCAAATGTATAAATATGTATGTAAAACTTGATAATTTGTACACCGACCCATCACCAACCAAAATCCCGTGCAACGGAAAAACTATCAGCCGGAAGGGGCAATTACGTCACGATACACGTGAGGCAGAAGTGTGACGTCATGCTAAGTAATGAAGGAGCCTTCTTGTTGCAATACACCTTCACCGCCATGTTCTAGATCGATGGAAAAAAGGTAAAAGGATCCGTGAGTTGAAGCGACCATTAATTGGGGTGATGTATTACGCATTGCTACGATGGTTTTAATGGGGAAAGAAAGAGTTGATGATGGAATTGACGTATACTCGGAGCTATGATTGGTGGGGGTAGTGGGGGTAGCCATGGGAGAAAGGGTGGGAGGATGAAGTTTCGGGGTAGATATATTAAATGATAACGGCGGCGAAGATGGCGATGGTGGAATCTTCACCCATGCGAAATCACGTTGAGGTTCCCACATTTCGGTTAAGCCTGTAATGGGAAAATAATTGGACAAGGAGCTAGATATTCCACTTGTTACAGCGGATGATGCTGAACGTAGTAATGTATAAAGTGAAGAAGTTGGTTTGGATGGAATGGAATGGAATGTATGAGAAGATGGGGATGATGGAACGTTAGAACTTGTTAACGAATAAGATGAAGCGGAGGGTGTAGTGCTAGATGATCTTAGCAAACGGAATATATGAACAGTGTCAGTAGCTGAAGCAACGCAAAGTAAGGAAGAGGTAAAATTAAATGTGATGGAATGAATTCGAGCTGGTATTGAGCCACGACGAAACTGATAAAGATTTTGGGTAGACGGAAGAGAAAAGACGCGAATTAAAGTTCCCTTTTCCGATGATGTAGCAACAAGGGTGGCCTCTGGATTTAATGAAACGAATGAAACCGGTGAATTGTGGGCTTTAAAGGTGGTTAAGACTCGATTATGGTTAGCATGAAAAACCACAAGTCGACCTATATAAGCACTTGATGAATATGAGCTTATAGAAGATGTAGTATGCGATGAAGTAGAAGAAGTCGAGTAAATTGGTGGTGATGGTAGGGGATAAATTAGCAGATTATTTTCCGAAGATGGTGAAAGCGCACAAACTGCATTCATGTTTGAGCTAGTTTGAATTTTTTGTGTTAATTTCATATTGCTTAAATCGTGAATATGGATTGAATTTTCCAGTATCACGATTAAACATTTGCGATTCATTTTGACCCCTAATATGCGAGATTGAAAGCGTAGATCACATAGCGTAGATTGACGTTTAATATTTTGTATTCTGAGTAAACGAGGTGATATAGCCACCGCCATCAGTGAAGTAGAGAAGAGCATTTCTGCATATCTAATATTGCCGCATAAGCATTCGTAGAGTTTAGTGAAAGGATCCGTAGAGTATTGATAAAATCCGTTAACCGTAGCTTAACGTATACGTCAAATGTCCATTTTGTTAGTACATGTGTTACGTAGTATATATTAAAATACTGTGAAAGCAACGAACCTACTGTGAGATAGGAAAAATCCTGATTGAAAGATATAGAATTGATGGACATATTGACCCTATAAAGGAAAAGGTAATAAAAAAAGAAGATGCTGAAGATTTCTGTGTGTAGATAAAGAATTCCGTGAGAAAATGTGAAAATGAGGAGAGCAGAACAGCACCGCCACAGCACCGCCCCGCCCGGTCTTTCTTCCACTTAGTCATCCATCGTGGTTTTGGGGCAATATTTAAGCGATTTTGGACAATTTTTTCTTTCTTTCATCTCTTCCCCACTTTGTTTCTCTTTTTTTACACAACTTTTGTCACCAGTTCCACGTCCTCGCCGACGCTGTTAACACAGGTGGTTTCCATTGAAGCTTCTCGGGATCAATAAATAATCTCCCCTTCACCTTTTCCTTTTCCTTCTGCTTCATCCTTTGCTCCACCACTGCATCCGGCAATACTATCACGTACTGCGTATTCTTAAATATCTTTATCATATTCAAATATTGTAACGTATGAAGAACATCATTCGTCGTCATTGCTGCACTATTCGCCAACTCTTCAATACTTGCCTCTTTCCTCCCCTGATTCATCATCAAATAATCAATTATGGTTTCCTGCCAGTACGCTCTATAACTCAAAAGTCCCAAGTCACTCAATGGCTTTTCCGGACTTCCCAACTTATTCTCTCTCTTCGAAAGTTCATAACTAAACGATATCAATAACTTTCCATACCCCTTGCGTTGATATTGTGGTAACGTTAAAATGCACGCTACATTATACCCTTCAGCGCTTTCTTTTTCCTTGCTAAAGTACCCCACGAGATGACATCCATACTCATCTCGTATACACATGCAAAAAAAATAAAATGGATCCACATCATAATACAACGTTTTATGATCCAGAAATAACTTGCTCAACAAACATAAATGGCGACACCACGTTCGTTGACATCTCCCGTCAATCTCAAAAAAACTAATCGTATTATCCCGATATATTTCATTTCCCGGTGGATGCAACAAAGTACACTTTTTCCGATGTCGTATGAACTGATTTAAATCTCCATAGTATGATAAACAAAATTCGCATATGTATACCATATCCAAACTCGCAAATTCCTGTGGATATGGACTGAAATACCAGGGCTCAATTTCATGCTGTCCCATTTGAATTCGGGTCAAATTCCTAACCCTACTTATCTCCGCCTGATTTTGTGTCATCGATCCACTAAATCGCAGCTTTTCCAGTTCATTTTCCCGTGTGTAATTCATCCCCTCCGTTTTCTGCAAACCTGTTCGTTTATCCTCATTCCCGCTAACCGTGTTACTCTCAGTTTCAATTTCAAGTGTGCACTTTTCTTCCTCAACCTTTTCCCATGTACGCCCAGGTGTATCCAATTTCCAGCCTTCTCCACTCTCATTCCCCGTTAAACTCTCTTCTGCGCCCGCTGTTGTTCTATCATCTTTTCTACCTGAGCCTATGCCTGAACGCTGTCCCACACTTCCACTCGTTACACCATTGTCAACTTTAACCTGCTTTTTAAAGAATCTGCGTTGCTTTTTAAATCCTCGATGCCCCGCTCCTCTCTGCTCTACCCCCCCTACTGCATCATTTCCTTTCACACCAACTCCACCTTTCCCGGTGCTTAATCCATGATACCCTCCCGATCGACCTCCGAACCCCGTTTTCTTAACAGGTGCTTCAACTCGCTCTGCAACTGGCCATTCCACTTGTTTCGACAAGTCTATTCGGACTTCCGCTACCCACTCGTCCAATCGTTTATTAAATTCATCGTAATGAACGTAAAAGTGCATCCCATCCGTTTTCGTTTGAAAGGCTAAAATTTCGGCTTTTCTATACTCCCCATTCTACATATCTAATGAGATGGCCATATCCCATTTCCACTCATACTCCTTGTATGAGTTATCTTCCCATACGTGGCCAAGTTCGTTAATCATAAATTATGTCAACTTTGGCTTGTCGTCATTCCATTTAAATAAAAAATTAAGCCATGGTAAAATCTCCCAAACTTGCCTTTTCAACGTAGACTTTTACACCCACTCTATTAAAATATATCATAACCCAACATTAGCTAATTCTTCTCAACTCCCATCTAAAATACACAGCATGTACACACTTACCTTAAATCCGATAGTTTAACTTTTCCTTTTTCCAATGTAGATTCTCCCGTATTCATAACTGCCGCGTTTTCTCCTTCTTTTAATTCCGGTGTTGATATTGATGCCATTATACTTGTCAATCATACACGCGTCTTAAAATCAAAAAATTCACCAACCCTTTGAAACTATATACTTTTCACCATGTAACATGAAAATTTGTTGACAATCAAATCTTTTTAAGGCCTTGCGCCTTTTTTCCCATCGGATCGTCAAAACTTCGCCGCCCGCAACCATCGGCTTCCGGAATTCCAATTTTCCCGCCCGCCAAAACCCTTTTCCGCGTCCCCCTCGGCTTCGGACTCTATTTTCTCCGAAAATTAGTCATGATCGTCTTCTCCTGGAAAATCGTTATTCCATCACCGTGTCCCAGTTCGCCAAATTCTCTTGAAATGAAGCCACGAAAATGGTTTAACAATCTAAATATTTTATCTACGACAAATTATTTTAATTATGGGCTTAATATAGTCGGTCATGGCCGAAAATTGGATTAATTCGAGATGCAGTGAGTGGCAGACAAATATTGGAGTCTCTAGTCAACAGGATCGCGTAAGGTTCGTTATTTCAGAATGCTGTACTCTTTTAAATGCTTTACGGAAACATGATTCAACAAAATCTACACACGTTTCCGCTATACTCGGTGACACGGATTCTTTGGACAATAAAAGTTCCTCTCTTATCAACGAGGTATCAAACTGCAACTTGAACTCAACCTCACCTCCTACTACGGTGAATCGTTGGAGCAACTCTGTACGCGGTAAAAATGGCCTTTCCATCGGAAAATTTGGCGATGTTACTGTAATTTTATGCTTTAGCACTCTCAAGTCTCAATTGGATTCGGTACAAAATCTTCAAAATTTTGATACACTTAAACTTGTCTGGCCCTTTACTCTTGTATTAACCTCATTTTCCATCCCAGTTTCCATCTGTTCCATGGCCATCATCACTTTAACAAAATTTATTTCCCATAAACTTATCAATCATTCTTCCCCAAATCTCTGCGAAGCTATAAAACGCATTATTCACTCTATTGGTCATTGTAATATTGATACCACTGATACTGCTACCGAAGAAATCATAAAGCTTCGCTTGCTCAAGTTAATCGAATGCTTATTTACTACTAATTTGGCCTATTTTGCAACCGACGATTGCATTAACACTGCTGTTGGATTTGTACTGACAACTTGTCTTAATTCAAAGCATACTGAGCTACTGCGTCGAACCGCAGAAATTTCTCTCATATCCATTTTTCCCCCCTTATTAAGTGGTTTACGCCCTTCACAAAATGAATTATTATCGTATAACGTTACATCCGTATCATCCATTCTCAAACGTTTAATTGACGCTTTTTCTGATGGTGATGAACGTCGTGTTACCGATTCAACTCGTATGATCGTATTACGCTTGGTCAACGCCCTTTTCGAAGCAGGCGGTGATGTTTTAATGAATCATCATGATCTGGCATGGCTTGTTTCCGATGGTCTTTGCAGAGCTTTATTTCGCTTATCGCGAACCGAAAACTCAATTGTTCTCATTGAAACATTTCGAGTTTGTATAACCTTGTTTACTCGTTGTCGTGGTGTTATGAAGCCTCAATTAGAGCATTTTTTAACTCATGTTTTACTAACTGGTTTTCCCAAATTTGATTTATCCCTGGATAATGATGTTAAATCATCAATATACGATGGTGCACCATTATCACTTAGCGTTCTAAAAAGTCAATCAACGTCCATGCGCGCTACTAATGAAATGATTAATCGAGCTGCCTCAAAGGGTGCCCGGGAGAAACAACAACGGGCAAATGTCGAGAATGATATTCGTAAACGAGAAATTCGTGAAGCGTGCACTGAATGTGTATGCTCCATGCTTCGTATTCCGTGGTTAATGCGTGACATATTCATTAACTTTGATTGTGATGTCGAGCAAAACGATCTATTCTCCGACATGGTCAACTATTTAGCCCGATGTGCCATGTCAGACGCCGAGTTATGGAGTACAAAAGCCATTGCACTATTATGCTTAAGTGGGTTAGTTGATTTAGTTCATACATTTGCAAGTAGCATGGAATCTTGGACGTTTAAGCAATGCTCCTTTAACTCCGAGGAAGTTGAGCGTAAACGCAAGTCTAAACAAGCAATTGTTCAAGCTTGTGATCACTTTAACGATGATGCTAAATCAGGTATTGCCTACGCTGTGGAACACGGGCTCATTGAGCCAAAGTGTCATGCCAGTAGCGTTGCAGAGTTTATCAAGAGTACACGAAGAATTGACAAGAAAGCCTTGGGTGAGTATATCTCTAAAAAATCCAACGAAAAGATTTTGGCCCAATTTCTAGAGCAGTTTGAATTTTCAGGAAAGCGTATTGATGAAGCATTGCGCGAAGTTCTGTTAACGTTTCGCTTACCCGGTGAATCTCCATTAATTGAGCGGATTGTCAAGGAATTTTCCGATGTATACTACCGACAAGCAAAGCCGGGTGAAATTGCGGGAAAAGATGCAGTATACGTTTTAACGTACGCAATTATCATGTTAAATACAGATCAGCACAATCGAAATGTTCGATCACAAGCTCGCATGTCACTGGATGATTTTAAGAGAAATTTACGAGGGGTAAACGGAGATGATAAGGGGGATTTTGAGGGTGAATTTCTGGAAAAGATTTATGATTCAATTCGTACGAATGAAATTATTTTACCCGAAGAACATGATACTAGGCAAGCGTTTGAGTATGCATGGAAAGATGTGTGTATGCGTAGTCAAGGGGATGGATGGAAACTTGTTGAAATAAACGACGAGACGCTATATGGTGATATGTTTACACGGATGTGGAAAGTAATTGTGGGAGCGCTGCATTATGTATTTACACGAGCGACAGAAGATGTTATATTTTATCGTGTGATAACTGCATTACATGAATGTGCACAACTGGCAGGGAAACTGGAACGTGAAGATATACTGGATTCAATAATCGTACGATTATCCACGATTAGCTGTTTAGGGGGAGAATGGAGCGTTGGTAAATTAGCCATGAACGCTGTAGTAAAAGTTAGCGACAAAGATATTATGATAAGTGAGGCAGCAATTCGATTAGGCAAAGATTTTCGGGGCCAACTGGCCCTGATAGCGCTATTTCGAGTTATTGAAGGCAATGAAAATGTTGTGGGCGAAATTGGATGGAAAAGTATTATAGAGATTATTTT
Organism: Herpomyces periplanetae; assembly: GCA_009733715.1. NCBI lineage: Eukaryota > Fungi > Ascomycota > Laboulbeniomycetes > Herpomycetales > Herpomycetaceae > Herpomyces > Herpomyces periplanetae. Next base: position 9,749 of record WMKJ01000096.1, on the reverse strand, counting down.
GAACCTGGCGGTTAATTCGTTGGTGGACGGAGATGTTATAAAATTTCTCTCTGTATTGGGTACACGACGAGAAGGTGACGATTGTACGGAAGAGAATACTACGGATGAATTGGGAGATACGGAGGAAAAAGCGGTTAGTCAAGGAGGCCTTTTTTCAGCGTTAACTTGGTATGTGACAAGCTTTGGTACAGATGAACCGAGTGAACCATCAGAACAAGAAATTGAATTAGCACTTTGTGCCATTGATTGCGTTCGATCATGTAACATGGAACGAGTAGTTGAAAACATTAAACAATTGAACGGCCGAGGACTAGAAGTGTTGATAACAACTATATTAAAGATTTTGCGACGTGGAGATAATGAGGTTAAGGAAAGATGGCGTGAAAGTGTTAGCAAAAGGGGAATTCTGTTGGAATTGGGGACATATTTAGTGGTTCGGGAAGAAAGAGTATGGGAAAGACATGGTGAAGAAGTTCTTCGTCGGATTGAAGGGATTCTTTCGAGTGAAGGTAAAACAGATGAAACAACAAAGGGGATCGATGACGATCTGGGCCGGATAGCGATAAAATGTTTATTTTACCTATTTCAATCCAGGAAATGTGAAGTAGTAACTGGCCAAGGACAACGACGGATAGACGATCGAAGGGTGTGGAGCATAGTGAACGGAGTGAAAAAGCGACTAATCAAGCGAGAATCGGGACGGATATTCAAGGAAATTAAGAGATATTATGATGAAGGATTGAATAAATTGGGCAATGGAGAGGATGAAGCAAAATTCATTGAACCACCACGAGAGTTTTGGATGATAGTTGAAAGAATATACACGAATTCTAATGCACATGTTTCACATGGTATATTTGAATTAACAAAAGGGATGGTTGAGGATGAAAATGATAGCGTTTACGTTCAGTTGGAGAATTTCAATGGATTAATGGGATTAGTTGAAGTGATAAGTTTAAAAAGTGAGAATATCGTGCGAAAATTGGAATGTTTAAACATTTTATTTAAACTTAAGGAATTTTACATTATAAATAGCGTGGTAGTGGATGGAGGCTTTAACAAGGAGGGAGAGGAAAGCTTGCAGGGACAACGGGGAAAAAAAGTGAAGGATTATTGGGAATATTTATTCAGCTTGTTGGAAACGTTTGCGAGAATATTTCGTCGGGAGGGGATTTATAAAGTAAAGGGTTCAGCGTTAACATGGATAGAGCGGATATTGTTGTCGAATAGCTTAACGAAAAATGATCATGAAAATGGGGAAAAGATATTTTCGAGGTTACTATTTCCCATGATATGGGCATACCTGGACGAGGAGAGTGGTGGAAATGGGATAGTGGAGTATACTAATGGGGCTAAAGAGGCGTGGGAATTAAGAAATGGGTTAATGATATTAATTTGTCGAGCATTTGTGCAACATTTGTTTGGATGGTCGGAAAGATTGGAGAGTATAGGACGAGTATGGCGAGAAATTTTACGTTTACTGGAAAGGATCAGTGAAATTGAGAGTGAGCAGATGGACCGATTAAAGCGACGACGAAATGGAGGACGGGGAAAGGTGATAAACGGGGGAGAAATGAGTATTAGAGAAACAATTCACGAGTATTTGAAAAATATACTGCTCGTGATGATGACCAGTGAGTATTTAGTAGAAGGAGAAGGGGAAGCCAAAGGGAAAAATCCAGATAATGCAAGCCCTGAGGATATTGAAGTAAAGATAAGCATGTGGAATGATACTAAAGAGTATTTAGAAAGGATAGTACCGGGATTCTTTGAACAAGTATTGCGATTAGTATAAACAAGTCACAGCGTATGAGCACGTGAAGTTTAGAGAGATAGATGGCAGAGATGAGTTTGGCTGGGGGCAGCTAGAAGCCCGTACTGTAGACAAGCATACATATTTAGACAAACGAATAAATCATACAACATTAAACACGGATTCAAGAGATTTTCGTAATACATTTTGATAAGTCTGAGCGCCCGAACAAGCCAAGGATAAAAGATAATCCAAAGCCGCGGGCGCCAACATTGTCGACGCCGAATTGGGAAATTTGTCGTCCCCATCACGAGACAATCCGGCAAGCGCAAGGGGAAAAGTATGACGTCGTTGTGCAGGATTAGTGACGTCACCGTACAGACACACGTGAGCAACGGAATCGAGACGAGGCAGGTAAGCCACATAGCACGCCACAAGAAATTGGGAATGTTGGCAGGGCGAAGGATCCAGGACCATGGTATATATATGATCCGGAGCCGGGGAATTGGGCACGTGAGGGACAATGGCGGCCACGGCGGGAACGACGAGATCACAGCATTCGATACCGGCTTGGGTTATGGCGGATGTAGATACCAAGGTACATGCGGATAGTAGATTAAGGGTGAATATTCGAAAGGGCGATACTTGACTAGTAGGGAAATGTTCATTGGAGGGGGGAGTGGGGGTAGGGGTAGTGGATGAGGAGGGAATTGGTTCACTTTCCAGTATTAGAATGTTAATATAACAGGATAATTTGGGTAATCGTTCGGTTAGGATAACGGATTTTAGGACAGTATCCAAGTGGGCCGTTACTTCACGACTTATTAGGGTAAGATCACCGGTAGAATTAGTAACGGGTGAATAATGAGATGTTGCAAAGGTAGAAAAGCGAATATGGCAATTTATAACCAGATTTCTTGATATAGGTTGATTTTGAAAATTCGTTGATCCAGATATATTATCAGATAAACTGTCTGCTTGTCGAATACTGCCAATTGGAGATAATTGGACTGCACAGTATAGCTTAAAAGTTCCACATTTACCCATATTAGGACCTTTATCTCTTGATATTTCAAGGTATGCCGAACCCGATATACACGGGGTAACCATACATCGCAAGTAAACCGGTCGTAATTCAAAAGCTGATCGATCTCGTTTGTAAGCTGTTTCTTGGGTAAGAGCTGATTCACGAAGTAATTGTTCATCTGCCGTGTCTTCGCCTTCCGTTAATTTAACTTTTGGTTCACCTACCGTCCAGTGTTCGCCTGCTTCAAGTTTACCGTTAATAATACCCCACGTTAAACTGTCCACACACTTAATCGAATGTAAAGTGCCCGCCGGAGGGTTTAAACGACGTCGATCCATTGTACTATATCGCCCACACCACTCCTAATAATTATTATCCGTACACGTGTACCCACACTAGACTTATCCCAATAACATGTCACTCCACGTAACTTTTAAAAGGAAGACTATCATCAGAAAATTCCCTTCACACCCTTCCACACTCACGCCTAATAACTTACAGATAAATCATACTTCCACATAAGAGCCCGAGCCGAAATCACGTGACAACTACGAAGAGTCGGTGGGTCGGAGAGCGTCGGAGTTTGGAAGAGTGTACAGGGATTCGAGATCGAGGTGAGCACGCATGGTGGGCGTGAGAAAGTGAACCACGAGAGAAGCAGGGTAGACGGTATTTGAATTATCAACGTGTATGCATACCCAATCGGGTAGTAAAGAATCGGAAGAAGAATGACGAATGGGAGTATGGGATAAACTGGTTAAGCACGTGTAGGACTGGATGCGACGTCGTGCCGAACGTTTAACGTGACGTCGACGTTCAGAACGCCCGAGTAAACCGTTAACGTGCGGTGATAAATTAAGAGGTGGTTGACGCAACCACCGGGCATACCGTGCTGCCATGGCTTGTACAGCTCGTGGACAAGTGGCCGTACACACTAGTACGGGAGATTTCACGTGCGTAGTAGTAGTGTTGTCCATTTCGTTAATACATTGTATATCAGTAACTACCAAGTTATCACGCAAATAATTCCGTGTAAGGTTAAGCAAATCTTTGAGATTTTCTTCATACGTGTTTTGCTTGGTAGTACACCCATTAATCTTAATAATTTCCGTGCCATTAACATTATTTATCCGTTGCGTTAATGGTGTTGTAGATGCTTTAAAATACCATGGTACACTGTTTGCCGAATTACTGTATAATAGTGATGTAGGATATACCGGCCGTAACCACAAGTTGAATATACGTCGTATTGTATTAATCTGGCGCATTCCTAACTATTTAAAATTCTTTCAAACCAAACTATAACACAAATGTTACCTGAAAAAAGTACAAGTTGCAAGTCGACAATCCATTTATTTTGGAGATTTTCAAATGTTCCCAACCGGTTACTAAGCAGAGAAGGCTATTAAGTTGGAATCATGACATTTTGCAAGGTAAAAAAGGGTGAAATGCCAGAACGAAGAATCAATGATCAATTAAACTTTACAAAGGGAAAATTTACGTTGAAGCAGTTACAAACATGCTGGTCCATTCAAAAGATTTCCCGACTCGTGAATGCGGGTAGATTAACAACCCGTTTCGCCCACCCACCCGTAATGAATAGTCACCCGCGCAAAGAAGTTTGATACGATTCGACAGTTTACCGTACACATTTTGACGAAAAGCTTCCCCAACCCTGTAAATATATTCAACGTGGGCATGCACGCACGCACGCACACTGGTTAGCATTAAAATGTACACTACACCCTTTTGCACACCCTGGAACCGTAATAATGAACGGACAAACAGGGTATACACGTCAACGGGGAAGTATCAAAGAGTCTGACCTTTTCGCGTAACTTATCATAATAAGCTTTATCGCGTTCCGGACCGCGGACCTGACCGTCGCGCGTACCTGGTGTAGCATAAATGCTACCGGCGCGTCTCTGGAATCGTGATGGTGGAACCTTTGCGGCATCTAATCATCGTGTAACATTAATGATAAACGCGAGTACATACGTACGGATCGCGCACAGGAGAGTATGCGTAAGTTTCCATTTGATTGACATGGGAGAGGGTACAGACGTGTGAAAGGATGTACGGTAACTTACCCCATTCTTTGGTACAATTTGATGCTGCCGTACCCGGTGAAAGTGGAGTAAATGGTGATAAATGCGTTAACGAAGGAGGCGTGGATGTGACTGCGAGAGCTGAATTCAAAGCTGATGCAAACGTTGACGTGGGTAAAAGGCACGAGTCCCTTTCGTCTTTCCGTGATTCTCTATTCATCAGGCCGGTATAATTAAGCTCTGAACTTGTATGCGGAGTAAGAGACACTTTTGTCATTTTCGTGGTCGTGACCGTAGTCGTTGCTGGTACAAGGGACATTGTAAACACTCTCACGTTAGCGTACGCATTTGCGCATCAGTGGGTGCACATTAACACTAACGTATAAATTAAGCCGGTATCCGAGTATTCTGAATAAACCGTAAACTGAATACACAGACGATCAATCAATGAAAATTAAACTTTCATATAATAACACAATAAAGTTTTGCCTAGACAATTCTGTAAAAATTTGTTTGATCGTCACCCACCCACCCACCTATCCACTTTGCACATATATAACATACGTATATAATAGGTTATCATGTACAAATGTACACATCAAACCCACACCTTTACCTACAACTCCCCATGACAGCCTCCAAATGTGTACGCATACAGGGCATCCAGCACCACAAATATAGGTTCGTAATTACGATACAGTTGAGCACCCTTGGTGTAATATTGTACCCCTTAGCCTAAATCACTGAACCATGACAATCAGCCCTGACCTAAAGGCGCAAACACATGTACACGCTTGTGAATTGATTCAACGAGGAAACAAAGGGAGGACTAGCGGACGACGACGTACGTGTAGCATGTATACGGGTTTTTTATGGTATTCATTGTATGCACCGGTTAGTTTACCGTTAAAACCGAACAAGTTAGATTACCCGAAACATACTTCTCACACCACACCCTAACTGAGCCAAACCATTGTCACAGATTCAGGATGTTCGAAAATCAAAATTACTACTGTACACACATAGAAAGTGCAGACCCATCCCAGCCCAGCCCATATGCTATACAATCAACGTTAATCCGTCAAAAGAGAAGCAAATCAGTGTATACTTAAGAACCGTGGGCCGCCGTCGTCTCATCCGTCGACGCTAAGGGTTCACCAGTACGTCCAATGGGTGATAACCCACCAATTGAACCAGCTACTACACCAGCCATTGCGGCAGCGGCACCGAATGCGCTATTGGAACGACTCCGTGATGCTAAACGACGTTTAGACTTAACCTCTGGACTTGTCGCAGAATTAGGAATCCCTGATGTACTAATTCCTCCGTCAAGACTGCCTGCTGCTCTACCTCCAACATTATAATAACTACCACTGCCACTACCACCACCACGAGAAAATTCAGGACCGGGTGATGCAGGTGCAGATATATTAATACAGGGAGGTGATGATGCAATGGCTAAAGCAGACGCACTTCGAGATCGTGATTGAAGCATTTCACGGGGATGAGATATTTTATACTTAAGAGATGACAATCGACCTCCCCGTATACGCTTAAGAAAGGCTAAATCATCACGGATTTCCATCATTCCAGAGTTCCATTCATACCTTGAAAAATCATTACCATCGTTAATTCGAACACTAGGAATATCTTGTCGAGTTCCTGATGAATGATTTCGACGCCGCCATGACGCAGGAATCGCCTGACGAATAATTTCATCGGGTAATAAACGTATTATAACGCCAATGGGAAGGGAAAATGCTCCTAACAGTACGGATATCCCCCATTGGGAAGCAGTAAGACGTTCAACTCGAAATGCTTGACCACCAAAGAATATAATGAGAATCTGGCCAGCAATCATCAAAGTATTAATACAAATAAAGAACCAATTTCGGTGCAAGCCTTCAAACACATTGAATTTATTATCAAGTCGACGATTGTTCAATTCATTAAAAATTTGCATCCAGACAAACGTGTTAAACACCAAGGTTCGCATGGATAAAACCTCCCGTTCCGTTTGATACTTTAGAATCTTAGTACCTCCAAAATGTAGAGCCAACGTAACGGTAAGCTGGAAAATAGCTTGGCCAATGATCATTTTCCACATGGTTAACGATATTAACGGTGCTGATTTGCCCTCGGGTTTTCGATGTAACAAGCTCATAGTAGGAGGGTCAGTCGCCAGTGCAAGTGCTGCAAATGTATCCATTATCAGGTTAACCCAAAGAAGCTGAACAGCTGTCAGTACGGATATTTGTTCTTTGGATGCAACAGCCGATACAAATGTTAAAACTACTGCCGTTATATTCACCGTTACTTGAAACTGTAAAAATTTCTTCACCGAATCATTAACTGCACGACCCCATAATAACGCTTTAACAATTGAACTAAAATTATCATCCATCAGGATAATTGCTGAAGCTTCTTTAGCGACTTCAGTGCCCGCAATACCCATGGAGAATCCAACGTCTGCCGTTTTGAGAGCCGGTGCATCATTTGTCCCATCTCCCGTAACAGCCACTGTTTCACCCATTTCCTTGAGCTGTCGCACGAGTATTCGTTTATCATCCGGACTACTGCGCGCTAACACACACAATTGGGGTATTGTTTCTCGCATAGCTGTCCGCGATAACTTTCGAAACGTGGGGCCTTCCATAACCAAACCACCCGCCGTCAAGATACCACATTCTTGAGAAATGGCTCGTGCTGTTTCAACATTATCACCCGTTACCATACGAACTCGCACACCAGCAATCTGACATTGTTTAACAGCTTCACGAACACCACGTCGTAAAGGATCTTGAATGCCAACCACGCCGATAAATATCATATCATTAAATATATCTTTAAATTCCACCATAGCTGGATCTTCGGGAAGAGTTTGTGCTCCCCGTGGTGGCCATTGCGAGAAATCTCGAAACATCATTCCAATAGTTCGCAAACTACGGGAAGCATACCGACTGATCAAATCTTTAATTTCTTTACGTCCACTGTCTGATAATGGACCCACTTTAACATCTTCATTACCACCACTCTCTGTAATTTTTCCACCGTCCACAATTCGTGTTGCGCGCCCCAACAAAATTTCACTTGCTCCCTTAACAAACATTCGATATCTCACACCTTCGTTAGCCGTTGCATCAGCTTGCCGAACAATGGTAGCCATACACTTGCGACCCGAATCAAACGGAACCACTTGAACAATATCAGCATTAGCTCGTTCAACCTGTACCAATCCCATGCCGAGTTGATCACGCGCAAACCCTAGTAGAGCCGTCTCTGTTTTAGACCCGATAAACGTTCGCTTTCCATTATCATCTTCACCTTCAAATGCCGTTGAATTTAGCGCTATTGAATCAATTAATAGCTTCCGTAGCCTTTCGTTAATTCCTTTCATTGATGTATCGCCCGTAATACCCTGCATTTTGGCTTTTTCCTGTTCTAAAACTGTCTTATCCTCATTGACTTCTACATTCTTTCCCCACCCACATAATCTTTTCCACAGGCTACCATCAGACTTTGTCTTTTCCGAAGCATTCCTTGTACTGGTTGCCGTACTAGGGATAGTCTCTCCAGCTTCTTCAATGGCAGCTATTCTTGATGAGTCCATGCAAAAATCCTCATCACCGAATCGACCCGTTACAACGGTCATCTTATTCTGGGTTAACGTTCCTGTTTTATCGCTGCATATAGTGGTGGCGTTGCCCATAATCTCGCAACTTTTCAATAAACGAACTAAATTGTTATCCTTAAGCATTCGCGTTGTAGCAAACGCTAGGGCTAGCGTTACAGCTAGCGGTAATCCCTCTGGCACCGCAACGACAACGACTGTTATAGACACAATCAAAATATTCAAAAATCCCTGACCTTTTTGCGCTGGAGTCTGAGTCGAGTTACGCAAATTCACCAAAAACTCAATTAATAACACCAAAAATAAAAGTAAAGAAGCAGCTCCGCCCAACTTGGCAATATGCTCTGCTAAAGCATTCAACTTGTACTGTAGGGGTGTTACCTCGGGTTCATCACGCAACGACATCATCGTTTTACCGTAACTTGAATTAACGCCAGTAGACGTTACCAAAAATTTTCCAAGGCCTTCCGTTACCTTGGCACCACTGATAATAAAAGGATCCAACTTGTTTATGGCAAGTCCATGTGGATTGTCACCTTGCAAGGCTCTAAACACTTGATCACCCGGAGTTTTTAGGATAATGTCGGATTCTCCAGTAGCAGACGATTCGTCACACTTTACATTGTGACCTTCTAAGAATATGCCATCCACGGGGATCATGTCGCCAGGTTCAATTAACAATATATCCCCTACCAAGATATTGTGTATATTCATTTCTTGGGTAGATCCGCTTCGTATCACTTTGACGGTTCGATCCTCTTTCTTGCGATTTAACTTTACAAATTGCCTTTCCTTCTGCCAATCATTAAATGCCCCCACCACAACAACAATTACAATTGCTACCATAATGGCAACACCTTCCACCCATTCCACACGCGGCTCACCTGGTTCGTGAGACTGACCAAACGTTTGATATAATCCAAGGGCAAGTGAAAGTATTGCAGCCACGGTTAGAAATATCAGAACTTTGTCATTATACGCCATCCAGATTAATTGAAAGATTGATTTACTATGCCGTTCAGGTAATCGATTATCCGAAAAAACACGAATACGATCAGTAAAATGACCCGGTTCATCATCGTTCCCTCCCCCTACGAACGACGCATGTTTTGTTAAACTGCTAACTGTTCCCAGTGCACCCGTTGACGGATTTGGTAACGGTTTAGTATCGGCTACTTTTACGGCGCTTGAATTCTCGGGACAGGTTAAGTTGGTTTTACTTGAAGATTCAGCTGCCGCTGATCCACAACCCGTTCCACCATATGTTGCTTTGGCGTTTGTAGCTTCCTC